>VDFB02013796.1:0-35976 GCA_007258455.2 Sequoia sempervirens | reverse complement strand
CATGTCCACAGAAGATGAGAATTTATTTTGAAGTATTTTATTTTCTATGACAAAATTGCCCTTTCAGCCAGGCTGTACCATTTCAAAGGGCATTGGAGTTCATGCCAAATAATTGATAGGGTTTTGATGCAGTTTTGTCAAAGCACATTGGGTGCCTACCCTCCAGAGAGACTTTGCAATTGGTTTCATTCAATTCGGAGGTATATTGAAGAAGTTGTGAGCTTTTCATTAGTTTCCAGTTTGTTGGTTGAACATTTTCAGTTTGCTGGTTTATTGCTTTAAGTTCAGATTTTGGTTTGGTTTTCAATAATTCAGAAGGTTATCATTGTGAGAGATCATTTACTATCATTTGGCTTTGAAGATATTGTAATTTCATTTGTAAAATTGCAGTTGTTTTCATTGTAAGACTGTAAACAGTAGTACTGTTTCAGTCCAGTAGTTGGCTGCAAATTTTTATATTAATCTCTCATATTTGTAACCCCTGGATGGTTTACCGCCAGTGTGGATAAAGAACATTCTAATCTTTCATTTTGTACCCACTGAAAAAGTGATGAATTCCCACTAATGAGTGGATGCCTGCCGCAGCGGATGAATTAGTTTTGTTTTTGTAATCTCTTCCCCCCACTGAATTAGTGGAAGTACGGAATCCTTCATGGCTGGTTCACCGCCTATCAGCATTTAATTGTAATTCAATTTTCAGTTTGTAGCTTAGTTCCTCCGCCATATGCTATCACCTCGCCTTCCAAAGGACCTTGGTGAACATTCTTAGCGTTGAGTTCATTAAATTTGATTATCATTTTGGAGCTAACGCTAATCAATTGGCGTAGTGCTAGTTTGTGTTGTGAAAATATTGAAAAAAAAATTAAGGGGCATATTTCAAAAACTGTCCATTGATCAATGTTATTGCAGTGTCCCCCAAGGGGGCAATGTTTTTGAGGGCGGTTGACTGTGAAGGGGAAGTGAAAGATGCAGAGTTCATTTCCAGGATTCTCATTGACTCCATAGAGATGGTGGGTAATGAAAATGTTGTCCAAGTAATTACGGACAATGCAAAAGTTTGCAGAGCTATAGGTGCTTTGGTAGAGGCTAGATATGAGCACATCTTTTGGACACCATGCACCGTACACTCCCTCAATTTGGTGATGCAAGCAATTGGCAACCAAATAGAGTGGGTGAAAGAAATATACCAAGAGGCCGAGGAGATCCAGATGTTTGTGACAAACCACCATATGTCACAAGCAATTTTCAGAACTTTTTCAAGATTGGAATTGTTGAAGGTAAATTTAATTTATTTAGTTTCATTTATGTCATGTTTTACATAATTGAATAAAATAATTTTTTGCATTATTTACATATTTTAAATGTGTTATTAACTTACTATTAACATGTTCTTAGGTTGCTGAGACCCGGTTTGCATCTCACACGATTGTTTTGAGACGACTTGTGAAGGTGAAAGAGGCATTGAGTCAAATGGTTATTAGCAACCAATGGGGTATATGGAAGCAATCAAATTCAGAAAAGGCCCAAAAGGTCAAGGCAATAATCTTGGCTGACGATTGGTGGGATCGTGTGAATTATGTATTGGAGTTCACCGAACCTATCATGTTTATGCTTCGGTTTGTTGATACAGATGAACCATGCTTGGGGGATGTCTATGATATCATGGACACGATGTTGGAGAAAATAAAAATAGAAATACAAAAGAGAGAGAATGATCCTAAAGACACCTTTTACAAAAGGGTGGAAGCAATCATTCTTCATCGTTGGAACAAGATGACAACACCATTGCACCTCCTTGCATATGCCCTATCTCCGAGGTACTATACCACTGAAGTACTTTCTATCCCGAGGAGAATACTGCCACATAGAGATTCAGAAGTTGCTAATGGGTATAAGAGGGCATTTAGTAGAATCTTCAATGATCCAGAAGTGCAGACAAGTGTTATGAAAGAATTTGGATTGTTTATCTTAGGAAAAAATCATACCCCTTATGTTGTCAAAGACCAATACAAAATGGATGTTATCCATGGTCAAGATTATATGTACGTCCAACCTCTTGCAATCAAGATCCTCTCACAAGTAAGTTTTTTTTTTTTTGCCACTTGTATTGTAGAATTTAACACTTAACATTCTTGAATTTATCTTGCATTTTTTATTTTTTATTTTGTTGGTTTTCTCTCCAAGTTGCAAGCTCTTCCGCCAGTGAACGGAATTGGAGTACATACTCCTTTATCCACTCAGTGAAGCATAACCAGTTGGCTGCAAAAAGAGCTGAAGACTTGGTGTATATACATTCCAATTTGCGTCTTCTGTCACGAAAGGATCCTCAATACAAGCAGGGGGCAGCGAAGCTTTGGGATGTAGCACCCAAGTCTACTGACTTGGATGCAACCATTCAAGATCTTGCTAGAGCCACTATGGATATGTGGATGATAATGATGACATACCACATGGTGTTGGATCTTGTAATGTCCCTGCTTTTAGCTACGTTGTTTGTTGAGGAGTGAGCCTATCAATTTGACCCTCGTAGGCTGACAGTTTTGATTAGAGGGTTGTCCTTGGCAGTTATCCAGAGTTTCGGACATCACTCCATCAGTTGATTCAAGTTTGGGCCTTTGCGGAGACTTACAAAGCGATATTTAGGCACTTACTATTTATAGTAAGTTAAGCGAACAAAAGGGTTACTATTTCCGGGCACGTTTGTTGGTCATCTGGGTTTGACCCAATTTGACAGTTGGATGAGCAAGCAGTGAATAAAGGAGCATTTAATAATAATTATTATTATGACTTTATATTATAAAGTCACTTTAAGTGAAATATTAAAATATTAATAATGGCCGAATTGCAAAGTATTTAATACTTTATAATAGTGGAGTAATATTAATATTAAATGAGTATTTATTACTCATTTAAAAAGGATGCCATTTATTAATGAAATTGCCTAAGTTCAAAAGAGGCAAATTTTATATTATTAAATGCATTTAAATTGCTTTTTTGAAGGGGGTCAAATTTTTGAGAGGTATTTATTTCTCAAAGACAGAATAGAACTCATTATGGATTCATTATTCAAATTTTGTCTTTTCTCTCTGAGAACATTTGGAGTTGGAGAAACAAGGGTTTCTGCAATCAGGTTTTGGAGAACGTCAACTCTTCAGAATCAGACATACTGAGGCTGTGAAATACCAGTTGAAGATTGTCAGCTGAGTGGCTTCATTCGAAAGTCATTATAGAGCTTATTGGTGAAGATTCAGATTGGGGTTTGGATCGATTTTCTTCTAGAAGGAAATCTCTATCAGTGGCCATTCATTATCCCTCATCTGGCACACATTTCAAGGAAGTACGGAATCTGTACTTGCTGGTTTTCTGGCCATACTTTACAGCAGCAAGGCCGTACCTCTTCCACAGCAAAAAATGCCTTGCCTTTTTGGTCAATCATTCTTCCAGCAATGGCACCTAGACCTTCTGAGGATTTTGCATTGATTTTTGAGAGGGAGATCACCATCATTCATTGGCCATACCATTATCATGCTTCCTTTCAAGCGGCTGCAAGCTTTCATAGGTTCTTCAATAAATAGCTTGCCTTTTTACTTGCATGTTTGAATCTCGCAGTTGTAAATGTTTTGAAAGATCAATAAATTACCTATCTTCAGATTCTAAACTGTATTATGTCATATTTAGTCTTCTGGTATTTTATTCATATTTTTCAAGCATTTATTATCAAAATCACACCATCTCTTCTTATTGCAAAAACCACAAAAAATCAAAACAAAGAAAACAAACAAAAAACCTTGCATTCTCAGTCGGTGGTTGGGTTGAGAGACACCTGGTCTCTTACAGTGGTATCAGAGCACAGTTTTCCTGCCATCCTGTGCTTTTTTAGTTGCTTTTTCAGTCAGAGGTGTGCTTTTTCAATGCTTTTTCATGAGTAGAGACATTATCTTCTATAGTAAGGGTAGAGGAACAGGAAAAATTGAGGATTGGACAAGTCCACCTATTTCTGAAGGTGAGACAGTATCAGGGGTTCTGGGTATTCACAGATCCAGTTCCAATAGCAATGAGAACAGTGTCACTACACTGATGGAAAATCGTGAGATTCCTACAGAGACACATAGGGATCCGGGGAAAGAGCATGCCGGAGGTGAGATTTCTGATGACAAATTCAAACGCAAGCATGATAATATGATGGACATGATGTCCCAATTGATGGGCACGATGAGGCAGTGTACTCTGCCTTAGCAGCACTATATTCAGATAGGACAGATGAGCAAGATTGCAGGCATAGACCAGCCACTGGTGTCAGCATAGTGGCAGTTGTCACCTATCTTTCATGAGCGTAGGCCTGGACAACCTACATTTATATCTAGAGAGGCACCTTCGACGCCAGAGGTAGAGCAGCAAGGTCACCAGCTTGAGTTTCATCCACATCATGGCATGTTGGTGGCAGATGTGACCAGATTCTTTGGAGAGTACTCGACATTGGCACCTGAGATCAGGTAGTTTTTGTCTTTTCATGAGTTAATGGATGTGCATAAGCCCAAAGGGGGAGGTAGATTTGACCATAGAGCTCCTTAGCACCGACAGCCACAGCCACAGGTGAATAGGGATCTTCAGCATGCAGTCAGCAAGATTATCTTGCCTTACTTTGATGGTTCAGATAATAGTTCAGCGAGGTCTTGGGTACAAAAGTTAGACAATTATCTATCATTGAGGCCTATGCAGAAGGACGAGGCCATTAAGTTTGCTACATTGCATCTTGATGGATTGGCGCATGATTGGTGGCATCACGGCATGTACACCCTCGGTCATCACATGGTTACCACCTATTAGGAGTTCACAAGCAGGCTCATAGAGCATTTTGACAAAAAGGATCCAAAACTTTATTTCAGGGAGCTAGCTCAGCTCAGGCAGACAAGCAGTTTGGATTCTTACATCGGTGAATTCCAGAGGGTTGCAGTCATGGTATTTCAGAGAGGAGACTTGCCATTCTCTTCATCGAGGGATTATATGAGCCTATGAGAGGTTGGGTCAAGGCATTTGATCCCCCTACTCTTCAGGAGGCCATGCGGAAGGCAAGGAGTATGGAGCTTTTTGCTTCAAAAAAACAATTTCAGCCTAAAACAAACACCTTGGCTGTTGAGGAGAGTCATACACCAGTTGCAGAACCAAAAAAGAAAACAACAACAAGAATTGAGGATGCAACTCGTGATGAATTGAGGAGGAAACAACTTTGTTATTGGTGCAGAGAACCTTACAGCAAGGAGCATGATTGTCCTTTGAGACCAAAGGGCAGAGCCAACTGTGCCATGTGGGTTTACTATGGAGATGTTGAGTTTGAGGATTTAGACCAGCAGGCTGTTTCAGAACATGTGGAGGCCGGGAATGCCTCTATGGAATTTGGGCCCGATGCCAACTTGTCCTCGTTGGTATTATCTACTAGTGTACGGGATGATTCATTCAGGTTCAGGAGATTAGTGGATGGACAGCGATGTATTGCTATGCTTGACACTGAAGCCACACACAATTTTATTGATGAGAGCTTTGTTAGCAGATGCAGACTCCAGACAGAGGACTTTGCTGGATTCAGAGTTTGGGTGGCAGATGGATATACCCTCACTTGCACTCGACGAATTTGTAATCTCACCCTCATGCTGAATGATTATGAGTTACAGGCAGACTTTTATGTGGTCAACCTGGGTGGGATGGATTTAGTGTTGGGTATGAGATGGCTTCAGGACATTAGTGTGTTCACCCTCAACTTGCCTAAAATGGAAATGAGATTTGAGGTACAAGGCAAGAAATATGTGTTGAGAGGGATTACAGATGGGAGCCTACGCTCTATCTCTCTCGTTAGTGGGAAGAGTGATGATAGTGTTTGGGATCCTACTTGTGCACTGGGATTTCAGACTCAGCTTTCGGAGGAGTTTCACAGTGAGTACACGGTGCAGAGTGTATATGGTTTCATGTTTGATCCGCACGTACACGATTTGTTTCAGGTGCACAGTTCTAGTATGCACGTGCTGGATATGTTGGATGATAGTATATCTCGTGCATTTTAGCGAGCAAGTGTTGCTTGTAGATTGACTTGCTTCCTCTTGAGTTTCTTGATCCTATGATAGACAACACTGCGATTGACAGGGGATGGCATTCCATTCCAGTTGATCAGTTGTGGGAGCTACAGGAGTCAGTTGTGGCTATCAGGGACATTAACTGACACTACCCTTGGGATCCAGGTGGTGTGGTGCATTTTTATTTGCAGAGATTGCTTGGGGACAAGCAATTTTAGGGAGGGCGGACTGTAATGTCCCCATTTTAGCTGACGTTGTTTGTTGAGGAGTGAGCCTATCAATTTGACCCTCGTAGGCTGATAGTTTTGATTAGAGGGTTGTCCTTGGCAGTTATCCAGAGTTTCGAGACATCACTCCATCAGTTGATTCAGGTTTGGGCCTTTGCGGAGACTTACAAAGCGATATTTAGGCACTTACTATTTATAGTAAGTCAGGCAGACAGGGGTTACTATTTCTGGCAGGGCACCTGGTTCAGTTGGTCATCTCTCGACCCAGTTTGACAGTTTGATGAGCAAACGGTGAATAAGGGAGCATTTAATAATAATTAAATAATTATTATTATGACTTTATATTATAAAGTCACTTTAAGTGAAATATTAAAATATTAATTAATGGCGAATTATAAAGTATTTAATACTTTATAATAGTGGAGTAATATTAATATTAAATGAGTATTTATTACTCATTTAAAAAGGATGCCATTTATTAATGAAATTGCCTAAGTTCAAAAGAGGCGAATTTTATATTATTAAATGCATTTAAATTGCTTTTTTGAAGGGGGTCAAATTTTTGAGAGAGGTATTTATTTCTCAAAGACATAATAGAACTCATTATTGATTGATTATTCAAATTTTGTCTTTTCTCTCTGAGAACATTTGGAGTTGGAGAAACAAGGGTTTCTGCAATCAGGTTTTGGAGAATGTCAACTCTTCAGAATTAGACATACTGAGGCTGTGAAATACCAGTTGAAGATTGTCAGTTGAGTGGCTTCATTTAGAAGTCATTACAGAGCTTATTGGTGAAGATTCAGATTGGGGTTTGGATCGATTTTCTTCCAGAAGGAAATCTCTATCAGTGGCCATTCATTATCCCTCATCTTGGCACAAGGAAGTACGAAACTGTAATTGCTGGTTTTTGGCCGTACTTTACAGCAGCAAGGCCGTACCTCTTCCAGCAAAAACGCCTTGCCTTTTGGTCAATCATTCTTCCAGCAGTGGCGCCTAGACCTTCTGAGGTTTCTGCATTGATTTCTGAGAGGGAGATCACCATCATTCATTGGCCGTACCATTATCATGCTTCCTTTCAAGCGGCTGCAAGCTTTCACAGGTTCTTCAATAAATAGCTTTCCTTTTTACTTGCATGTTTGAATCTCGCAGTTGTAAATGTTCTGAAAGATCAATAAATTACCTATCTTCAGATTCTAAACTGTATTCTGTCATATTTAGTCTTCTGGTATTTTATTCATATTTTTCAAGCATTAATTATCAAAATCGCACCATCTCTTCTTATTGCAAAAACCACAAAAAATCAAAAACAAACAAAACAAACAAAAACCTTGCATTCTCAGTTTGGTTGGGTTGAGAGATCCCCAGTCTCTTACAGATCCCGCTTTGGCTTCAAATGATGATGATCTTGAAGTTGAAGCCATTGAAAATCCAAGTCACGATGATTTTTTTGAGAATCCTTTTGATGATTGATGAACACTTGAACAATGAACATTGAATCATGTTTCATGAACTACATTTTGTAATTCAGTAATTGTGATGATTTTCATTTCCATTGGAATCGTGAACATAGACGTATATGATATCATTGATATGCCTTATTTGAATATTTTTCAACTATCAATTGGCATTTAATATTTATCTTTGGCATTTGGCATTGATCAATGATCAAGTATCATACTATGAAATGATTTAGTTTTACAATTCTGTATATTTCTCTTATTTTTTTGTATATATAATACATATATATATATATACACATGTACCCATACGCATCATATTCCATATATATATTTTTGCCAGAGACTTCCGATATTCCTTCTTATCTTTGATAGCCGCCACCCCTAAAAGGTATCGTGGCCAGGACACATCAGCAGTCAATTCCTTTAAAGATGGATGACTGCAATACAAAGATGGATATGTCAAAGAGTATATGTAGTTGTGTGGATTAAATTCCCTTCATGTTGAGCCGCCGCCAAACTTTCTTGTGATGGGCATTGCAAAGGCAAAAAGTTATTATTAATATGTGAGGTGCTGTGTAAGTCTTCAGAGAAGATAAGTTGCAGGGACCTGGCAAAATCGCTACCTCTATACATTGTTTCAAAGATCAGTTCTGGTTCACTCCTAGGAAGCGCCACTCCCTCATTGCTGAACCGCCACATCATCCATATCAGAATCAATGACTTCAAGGGAAGAACGGGATTATATATGGGCATGGGAATAGTGATGAAGCTACCCAGTTTTGTGAATACTTTAGTGGCAACAGAATTCTTCTATCTTATTTGAACTATCCATTAAAGAGCTGGTTGGTCAGGAAAACTTAGTGCCACCTTGGACAGGGATAATCAAGCACAACCAATTTTCTCTACAGTTATGAGCATGGTACGATCTGCTGCGGATAAGAGGTCAGGAGGCAATTCTAAGTATGAAGGTAATTTATATTCCTGAGTCAGTGTTGCCCTTATTAATTAAGAGTCTATATTTGCAATTGCGTCTTACTATCAGATTAGAAAGTTTGAATCAATGTTAAAGGTAGTTCAGTTTCAAATCATTTTTAAATGAAATCAGACATGGCGGTGTGTTCCTATTGAATATCCATAAACTGTTTGTCAAAATGCATGAATAATAATTGTGGAGGTATTCCAAAGAATTGGTGCTTGGTTAGTAAGGGGATCTTACACTTTCTAAAGCCATATAATAATATATTGAAATGTAATTTTATATCCTGTGAAGTAATATACCATTTGTGTTATTCTCTGTGCATTATACCATTTGTGTTATCCTCTCTGCATTCATGGTGTAATTTACATTATTCAATATTCCTGGCACTTTTAATTGGCTCTTTCAAAAACTGTAGGCAAAAGTTTGTATAATATATACTAAACTTTTTAATTTCAAAAAAAAAAAGGAAAAAAAGAGGGGCATCTGCAGTGGGCATGGTGTTTGGTTCCGCGTATTTCTATTCTAGATTGCCACAAAAGGAGCTGCTATACTTCAAAATGCCCAACCTTGGGATGAAGATTTTCACCAATGAAGCTGTCTCTCTGCTTCATTTTCTGTGTAAAATATGAAATTTTCTTCCAAAGTAAGATCAAAATATGAATAGGTGATCTTTGTGCTAATGCAATGCGAATAGGTTCATATCTTTTTATGTCCCCATTATCAAAAAGGTGTTCTCTTTTCTGTAATTCTACATTCACATTATATGTAAACTGGTTAATTTTTATAGGAACTATGAATCTTAAATTACTTCACAGAACCGAAATGGATAACATTTCAATTCAATATCTATTATGTAAAAATAATAGTTGATCAACCATGATGCACTCTAATATTTCCAATTTGAGAGCATGCTTATACCTTGAAAAACAATGGCCCAGCCTTGACTACAAATAGTATGAAAAATAACTTCATCTAGTTCAGTGGTCACAAAAACACAAGTATCAGGAGAGATATCCCAAGCTGATGAAGTTTCTTGAAAGCTTTGTTCCGGACAGGAAGCATCAAAAAGAATCAATTGTAATGTATATAATACTGCCACACTCTGAATCGATGCCTCCTGTACCACACAGATCCTAAGTTAATGACATTTTGTCCCAAGCACGAAGATTATAAATCTTAAAAATAATCAGTAAAAGAAAGTCCCATATTTTAGGCAGGTCAATCCTCTAACTAATTTAACACAACACTAAGGCTCTTGCATGCAAAAAAAGTTAGTTTTCTTTGAATAAAAGAGTGTTCCATCCGGCTGAAGAAATTAGCAACAATGGCAATTGTTTTCCAGAAAAATACAATAAGTTAGTTTTTGTCAACAGCAATGAGTTTCCTTTAGCTGAGGAAGTTATGGACAACAGCAATTGTTTTCCAGGAAAATACGATAAGTTAGTTTTTGTCAACAACAATGAGTTTCCTTCACCTGACGAAGTTACGGACAATGGCAATTGTTTTCTAGGAAAAAAATATATAACAAGTTAGATTGCTTCAACAAAAAAGGGGTTTCATCTAGCTAACAAAGTTAGCAACAATGGTTATTGTATTCCAGGAAAAAATAAAGTTGGACAGTCCACAATCAGATGTAATTGAATGCTATAAACCTTGCATTAGCCTTCCAATTAGCAAATACAGAAGGTATATACTTGCAGCCAGGACTCTAAGAAACTTGGACCTTCTGTTAAAGCAACCCTATCCGGCATAAAACTATCTAATTAACTAACAAAGGCTGATAGAATTTATAGCAATCAATTGCAGCTATACTTTAAGTAACTTTTGAAATCTTGTCAGCTAACTAAAGCAACTGTCTGAGATCTGCTTTATTCATTTATTTACTGCTAGAATGGCATCAATAAGGACAACTCTTTCTAACTGGAAAAAGGAAATCAAATGAGAAGCTATAAAAGTACAGCATTACAAATGGGGAGTCCATTACAATAAAATATGATTTTCAGCTTCCAACGTCTACACATAGTTAGGCAGAAGTGTTTTCAATGACAAAACTAAAGTGTGATCATTACAATGAATTAGCAAAATTGAACAGCAAGCAATAGCTAGGCTTTTGAAAGTAATAGTAATAAGATGCTTGCAAAGGCAAAAAAGAGAATCCAGAAGAAGCATGCAAGCAAAAAAAGCACAAAGTGAAACAAGATACTCTTCTGTCAAAAAAGGACAAGTAAGATGTAATAATGCATACCTCTTGAGAAGAAAAGCCCACCTTGTAAGAGATACCCTGCAAATATATTTTAGAATACATCTGTCAAAATTCATTTCAAGAGTGACTTGAACTATTACAGTAGAAACAGAATGTGTAAGGTTTGGGTTAGATATTTCACCATGTGATATTTAAGTAAATTTGACTATTGAAGAACAAATATTTTTGGAGATAAGAAGTTTGAGAAGACAGAGAAGATGAATCTCTTTTTTCGTTCCTTTATTCTCTTCTATCTGCAGATTGTTATAGTGGATTTTAAATTTTGAGGTTTTATTTTTTACTAAGTTTTATGTGTTCTTGTTTCACCTTGGGGAGGTTATTTGATTAATCACTTATTAAGTTTGGTGAAGTTGAGTTTGTTCACTGCTAATCATGGATTGTAATTTGAACAGAATTTAATCAATACCTCTGGAATCAGAGCGATATTAGCTGATAGTAGCAAGCTAAACAAATTCCATTCATTACCACTATGTTAAAATATTATCATCTTATAATGACTAATCAGTTGGATTGTTGTCTAGCAATAAAGTGGGGCTGCTAGTATAACAATAACCAAAGATCAAAACTGAAAGGATGAGTCCCAATTTAAGCAGATCAGGCCTGATTGTGATCCACACAAATATCTTGATTCTCGACATTATAAAAACCCCAGTTTACTTGCTAACTGAATATACAATTATTTAAAGCACAATAAACTGAGTTTATACATATAAATGATTCATCCAAGAAGAGCAAAGTAATTCAAGAGAGTTTCATATGACATAACAGTTGCTTTCTTTATTCATTCAATGTGCTTATAGAAAACTGGAATAAGGGAGTACTTCTAACACATGGTCCCTTTTCGAAAGTACAAAAGAACTATATAAACTTGCTGACAGTTGCCAAGGAATTTCAACTGTTGGCAACTACCAAAACTAATTCAATCAGCCGACAAAGCATACCATAGTTGCAGCCAAACTGAAAGTACAACATAACTAATATGTAATTTGTAACTCTAATATATTTTATGCTGTCTACATCAACCCCTCCCCCCACAAAAGAAAAGTCGTATTCCAGACGACAAAACTTTGAATTAACAATCATCACTAAGGAGCAGACTTAGGAGACGTCCCTAGAGGTAGTGCAAACATTGGAGTCGGATGATGGGGGACGATTGCTCATAACTTATAGACTTCCTTTGTTCGCTGTTTCAAGTGATGTGCAGCCAAAAGTTCTCATTCTCTGGATGTTTTGACCATCTGCACAGCCTCTATTAACTCATTCGTTGCCTTTTCATTGGCCATTTGGAGTTCTAATAACTCCCAAGACCCAATCTTTATCAACACAATTACATTGTTCCAACTCTATCAATTGAGCCTATTGAACTAACTGGGCTTGAAATCTAAGCCCCTAATATTCTAAGTCCTCCCTTAATTGTTTTGAAATCCTCGCGAGTTCATCAATTTCAACACCAATTGTGCGTTGGGCTGCCATCTCTGTCTACAACATGAAGTAGAGATATTTGAAACCGATATTCAATGGAGTATAGAGTTTCTAACACCTTCCCATTTAATCCTCCAAAGGATGGTGGAACTCACATTGGAATCTATTTGCATTTCATCTCCAGTAGTTCAATAGTAGGCCACCCATGAGAAATATAGATTTGGATGAACTCATTATGGTAGTCTCCTTCCACAAATTGTTGAATGCCTCTAGCTTCCTGTAAGACCAAGGGTGAATCAGTGTTGTCTAACCTCCGGGCAATATATGCTACTTCACACATAATGTGTGCCATTGGTTCCAGATCCTAAATATAACCTTGAACAGTATGTAATGGATCAGCAGAATTTGGCTTCAAGAGCTTAATGGAATTTTTTCTTCTTCCTCACTTTGTGGTGGGCTATGTGACTCTGCTAGCCCAGGCAATACATTGTCATCATGCAAATATTGACTTCCTTCTGACTAAAGACTAGGGAGTGGCTGAGTATTTTGTTTTGATTGCTCCTCTGTTTCATGCATAGGGCTCAAAGGAGGATACTCCGTGGCATCAATGGGAGCCCCTAATAAGCTCAACCAATTGTCTATATGCTCTGGGTCCTCTTTGGATAGTTATATTGGTGTGGTAACAGAAATAGGTTCTCCAAGTCTGTTAATAGAAGAAGGTGTAGTTATTTCTATGATCTCAACCTCTTCATCCCCTTCACTATCGCCTTCTTTTGTGGGTCCTATAGAAGATAATTCAACTTGTGCACCTATTCTCTTTCTTGTAGTGGTATTATTGGTTCTGGCTTCCTCTCCTTTCCCTTCCAGTATCTATAAACCCAAGGACTTCCATCTGAAGATAGAGGGCCCAGTAAGAACATATTTTGTATTAGGCTGAAATTTGCCAACTACCAATGATGGTGTATGTGTATAAATTGCATCCAAGAACAATGCAATTGCATGCTAAGTCATTTAGAAACCTTTATGCTTCAAGGATAGGAACTCCTATATTCTTACCAAGAGTAGTTCTACCCAGTTGTATATCTCTCCCTCGCTAAGCCCAACCATGTAAATGGTCATCCAAACTACAAAGTTTGAAGCTCATGTAGCTCCCATTAGCTTGCCAAAACACATTTCCACTCATCATTGGCTAGATAATCTTTTTGAAGACCTTTATTCTCTTTAGTCCAAATGTTTGCATGTTCTTTACTTGTTAGGTTGTCCCGGCATAGCATCTAAATAGCTACTTTATTTTGACCCTAACTAACATGACTTGTGGGTTTTAACACTGAGATTCCCAAACATGGGACCCCAAATACTCAACAAAAATCAATAGGTGTGTATGTGATACTAATTGTTGAATCCATGTATTGCACTAAGGATTTTTGTTCTTCTTTGTCATAATTAGTTACCATGATCATCAAATATAGCTCAAACTCTTTGAAATTAAAAGGACTTGTATCATTTTATCTACCCAAGTTGAAATCAATGCAATTTTAAGTGGATGGTCTTCTATATTACTTGCCCAACATGAGACGTATTTTACCTATAAGATTCTCACAGGTGAGAAATTCTACAGTAGTAATTCCTTTCATTTGTAGTTCTCATTGTTTCCTCTTTCCTTTTGCCCTTTTTGCAAATGATTTCCTTGGTGTGCCGCTACTTTATTTTTCAAGGGCTTTGTCTAAAAAAATCGTGCACTATTTCCCTACAAAATCATGGCCATTTCTGCAAAAATGGCGCCAAGTTAACTGCAAAAGTTGCGTCAGATTTAATCAGTGAAAATCGTGGTGACTATTAATTTTTAACCCACAGCTAGGGCACGGGATTTGCAATTTTTTGACGATTTTTAGACAAATTTGTGGTCTCTATTTGTGCACCTAAGGTTTTTGGCAGTTTTTGATAAAATTGTGGGTGCAACAGAACAGCTAGGATTTTCAGACCCTATTGTGGACATTTTCATCATTTTCTGACAATTCTTTTACAAAATCATGGTTTTGGTGTTGATTGAAGTTTGACCTGCCAAACTTCAAGTCTAATAGCAAAGGGTTTCTTTATTTTGTTATGTGATCTTCATTTGCAAAAGGGATGGCTTCATTACCCAACATTATGTTGGAACGCAGCCAGCGTTTTTTCTGGCAAAAATTACAACACATGGAAGCAGCGCATGCTCACAATCTTCAAGTACATATGCCTTGATAAGATCATCCTTAGTACTAACATCAGGCTAATGGTTGCAAGTAAAGACCAGGATGAGTTTGACAAGCATGATAGAGAAGTTGTCATGTTGATAAAGCTATCAATGACTCATGAGATGCTTTCGGAGGTACAGACAAGAAAAACCTCTACAGAAATTTAAAATCACCTGCTAGATCTGCATGAGATGTCAGATAAAGGTAGGGCCTTCTTCAAAAATATGCTTTTTTCAATTATGACGAATGAGACAACATCCTTGCAAGAGCATTTGCTCAAAATCAAGGACATCAAAGATCAATTGTCTACCATAGGTCGGAAGATGGAAGAAGATATAGTCATTATTACACTAAAAAGCTTACCACGGGCATATGAACATTTTATTGAAACACTCAATATCACATCAACCAGTGTTGACCTTCAGTTCAAAGAGTTGTGTAATAAGCTCTTGTAGTAGGAAAAATAGAAGAAACAATTTGGCAGCAGTAGTGATACATAGTGTGGAATAGACATTTGTAGCCAAGGACAAGGGCAAAGGAAAATGGCCTCAAAAGAAAGGACAATGGAATAATGAAGATACTTCGAAGAATCTAAAAATACCACATCACTATTTTGGTAAACTTGGTCGCATGAAGAAGCACTACAAAAAGAGGTTGGTTGAAAATAAATCCAACCAAGGAGAGCATTCACCAAAGGCTCATGTCGCAAAGCATTTTGAGGAGTAACACTTCTATGCTTTCATGGCCAAATGACCAATAGATAAGTGATTCTTTTGTGTGGTACATAGATTTTGGAGCATCACAACATTTCACCCACAGGAAAGATTGGTTAACGGAGTACATGGCTTGCTCTGATTCGATCTTCGGTGGTGGTGAGGAGTACACAGTTGTTGGCAGAGGGAATGTGCAAATCACTTCTAGAGGGAAAATTTTACTTTTTTTCAATGTGTACTATGTACCAAGCATGGAGCTTAATTTGCTCTATGTGAGTTAGATTATGCATCATAGTCCCAACTTGGATGTCACTTTTAGCAAACATAAATGCTATATAATTGACAAAGAATCAAAGAAGACTATTGCAGTCGGCATAGAATATCATGGATTGTATCGATTAACTAATATTGGAGAGGTTCAGGAGCATGCATTGGCAGCCAAGAGTGCATCTACTATCAGTACACTAGGGCATCAATAGTATGGGCACCTCAATATTTTTTATCTCTCTCAGTTGTCTCAAGAGAATTTGGTAGAAGACCTTCCTGATATTCAATAGCAAATATTTGTTGTTTGCAGAGCTTGCCAAGTGGGGAAGCAACACAGAACTCCATTTGCAGAAGGATAGGCTTGGAGAGCCACAACAGTCCTACAGCTGGTTCATGCAAACACTTGTCGACCAATGAACACAGCATTTGTCACTAGTGCTAGGTATTTTTCTTTTATTTGTAGATGATTTTAGTAGGAAAATGTGGGTGCATTTTTTTAAAGTAAAATCAAATGTGTTTAATGAATTCCAAAAGTTCAAAACACAAGTAGAGAATGAGTCAAGCTGTGACATCATTACTCTTAGATCTAATAATGGAGGTGAATTATGTTCAAACGAGTTCAATAACTTTTGTGCTAAACACAAAATCAAGAGGCAATACACAACACCCTATACCCCATAGCAGAATGGAGTAGTTGAGCGAAGGAACTGTACAATTATGGAGATGGTCGGGTGTTTGAGAATAGGAGTGTTCCCAAGAAGTTTTGGGCTGAGGCAATTTACACTACAATTTATCTACTCAACAAGTCTTCAACACAGGCAATGAAGGAAAAGACCGCAAAGAAAGCTTGGTCTAGGAGAAAACCTAACATTAGCCATTTTAAGGTCTTTGGTTTTCTAGCATATACCTAGATTCCAAATGAAAAGAGAACTGAGTTAGACCCTAAGAGTAAGAAATTAATGCTTATAGGGTACAATGACAATCATAAAGCCTACCGGTTGATTGATGTGGACATTGGCCACTTGACTTTTAGTAAAGATGTTGTATTTGATGAGGAAACTAGGCCCTTTCAACTCTCTCCAGAGTTCAAGATTATCGAAGGACAGCTTGTTGTAGTTGAAGATTCAAGTATTAAGCTTCACGTAAAGGGGGGAAGGATTCCGAGCATGAGGGGTCTCCCAAGTAGATAACAGTACCAGAATTTCCGAATTTTCTTAAAGATAACTTGGATCAACATCCAGATGACACAAAAACAGGAAGTCCAAGTCATCATGACAACACTAATTTGGTAGAAGAGACTTCCAAGAAGATACCAAAGTGGTGAGAAAGCACCATTCAAGATGTTCTGGATGATGAAATGATCGAAGGAAAATCATTGAGAGGCAAGAGCAAAAACACAATTAACTTTGCTCTTATGGCCAATCTTCAAAGAATTTATGAGCCCCAAGAATTTGCGGAGGGAAAAGGAAAACCTGAATGGGAAAAGGACATGGAAACTAAACTAAGAGTCTTATGAAAAATAAGACTTGGGATATTTTAGATCTTCCACCAGGGAAGAAACCCATTGGTTGCAAATGGGTGTACAAAGTCAAGTACAAAGTTGATGGTACACTTGACAAATACAAAGCATGATTGATAGTTAAAGGGTTCTCACAAAGAGAAGGCATTGACTATGAGGAGACCTTTGCTCCTATAGCAAATACAAGCACCATCTATTTAGTTCTAGCCATGGCAGCTCAATTCAATTGGAAAGTCCATCAAATGGACTTAAAAAGTGCATTCCTCAATGGTGACTTGGAGGAAGAAGTGTACATGTCTCAACCTCAAGGTTTTCAGGTTGCAAGAAAGGAGCATCAAGTATGCAAACTAAAGAAAGCTTTATATGGCTTGAAGCAGGCACCCAAGGCATGGTACATAAAAATTGACAAGTATTTGGTTGAAGAAATATTCCAATGGAGTCCTTCGGGTCCAAATCCATACATTGAAATCCTAGGCAATGAGATCATCCTATTGGTCATGTATGTAGATGATATCATTATTACAAGTAGTGAGGCACATTTGATTGATCAAATCAAATGTAATTTAAGTAAAGCTTTTGACATGACTGATTTAGGCCTCCTACATTATTGTCTAGGTGTAGAAGTTTTGCAAACAGATGACAATATTTTTATTTCCCAATCTAAATATGCCAAAAGTCTGCTCGACAAGTTCAACATGACAAATCGCAAAATCTCATCTACACCTATGGAGAAAGGGCTGAAGCTTTCAGCCAAAACAAACTCAAAGGTAATAAATAAATCAACATTTAGGCAACTTGTGGGCAGCCTTATATATCTTACAGCCACTAGAATTGATTTGAGCTTTGTTGTGAGTTTCTAGATTCATGGCAGCCCCAAAGCTAGAACATTGGGTTACAACAAAGAGAGTGTTGAGATATGTGAAAAGGACACTTGACTTTGGGATTCTGTACAACAAAAAGCAAAGATTCTATGCTGGTTGGGTACAAAGATTTAGATTGGGCAGGTTCTCTTGATGACAAAAAATCCACTTCTAGATATGTTTTCAGCCTTGGCACAGGTGCAGTCACATGGAACAACAAGAAAAAGCAAGCAGTAGCTCTTTCCTTGAGAGAAGCTAATTATTGAGGAACAGTAAAAGCAGCATGTGAGGCAGTATGGCTCAAAAGGATGCTTTCAGACATGAAAATTCCTCAAGCAAAGCATTCACTCTTGTTTTGTGAGAATCAAGGAGTGCTAAAGCTTGCCAAGAATCAAATTCCACAAGTGTACCAAACATGTGGAGCTTCATTGTCATTTCATCAAGCAACTTGTAGAAGATGCATCGGTGATGTTGCACTATTGTTCTTCTAAGGATCAAACTACAAATATCCTTACCAAGTCATTGGGTCCTAACAAATTTGTAAATTTTTGCGATAAGCTTAGTGTAATTAGTAAATTGACCATTGAGGGAGGGTATTAAAGTATTATTGTAATATTTAGTATATAATGGTCAATGAGTCTTTAAGATAGACTTTAGGAATATTTTTTTTTTTTTTAGTTAAGTTCTTATCCTTTTGCTATATTAGTTGTCGCTCTTATCCTTTCCAAATAAAGCATTTGTAACTCTTATTTAAAAATGCTTTCGCTCCTTAGTAAATATCAAATATCTTGGTATATCATTTTGTGTTATATTTTTTGTAATAACTACAAGTCATGAATAAATGAGGTCTACAAGTGACTAAGTCTTGGGAAGTGTTTTGCACTGGATTCCCAGGAGGTGCCTATCATTGGTGTTATGAAAGATGTGGAATTCAAGTTGGTGGCCTTCCATGAGAAGATTACAAAATGAACGTGACTATTGTTGATATCCTCCCCAGTATGGCATGTTATTGTCAAGGAGGTGGTCAACAACTGTGATGTCCCCTCATCTTTAATGCTCCCTTAATAAAGAAATTTAATTAATTAATTAAATATTTAAGTTGTCTTCATTTATTTTAAAAGTTCAAAAGACATTTTAATTATTTAATTAATTAATTAATAAATGGCTTTATGAAATATTATAAAGTCAATAAAATAATAATCCAGTTGCCTAAAGAAACTGAAAGTTGGCAAATAAATCACGGTCAAGAGAATTGTATTGCATCACGGGAGAAAAGAATGATGATCAGTTTGGTCGATGATCTGAGAACGGAAACTCTCAGGCATTCAAAGCCACGGAAGGACGGAATCCCTAAAGTGGACGAAAATTCTTTACTACACGGTCATGGCGAATGGTTATGCTTTGGATTGGATATAGAGCATTGAAGGGATGAGTTGGCTAGCACCAGATGAAGACGGAACCATTGATGTTGCCGCTATTTTTCCTGATGTTGTGTACACATTGATGGCATCGAGTATCTGAACTAGGCCTCATTCTAGTCAAGGACATTTCAAATCACTCTGGCGTTGGTTCCCGATATCGGGTTGTCATCAACATTGGTCTCTTATTTTCATTGTCGCATATACATATATGATACTGCTACCGCCATGTCTATTAATGTTGACCGTGGACATCTCTAATGTTGGATGCACATTTCATGAATGCGTCTTATTGCTGATCGGATTTCTCATATGGTTCGCTACCATTGATACTACTTCGTCGTTCGTATTCAGTGATGCCAGAGACGGGATTGATCAATATGGCTATTATTGATAGTTATTGGCGCTACTTCCATACTCGCGGCATGTCCTAAGAGTATTACAACCTCTGTTGTCAACATAGGAAGAACGATTGAATCCTAAGCACACATACGGGTATGTTATTCAATTACTGGCTCATAAGAATAAAGATTTCAAATTCTTGTAGCGCTTCATAATGTTCCATGTCATAGAACCTGAATGTTAACGTCCCCTGCCACAACCGAAATGTCTTATATACGTTGATTAATATGCTATGTCAATTGGTTTTTGATGATTATTGTATTTAACCTGTCCTTGAAGTTGAATGTCTATTGTCTTAATTATTGTTCTGAGCCAGGAGTTTATTGGCATTTATTGTAATCCACTGGAAATTATTGTTCTATAAATGTTGAACTATCTTTAAGTACTGTCTTACGTATTGGAATCATTGGGATGATCTGCCTTGTTCTGGTCTGAAGCACATTTTTTGTATGCAACCATTAAACCTTAATGAGTCAATATTCCAAATTAGCACCGAAACAACAAGCAAATTACAGTTGATATTGTAAAGGGTCATCACAGTGGTATTAGAGCCATGGTCTCAAGGTTGAGCCCCGCAGAGCGTGGTGGGTTGTAATGTCCCGTGCGTGAAGGGCTAAACCCCGATGGATGTAACCCGTCGTGCTAGCAAGCGTGTACCTGATAACTAGATGGTAGGGCTCCATGGCCATGTGTCCACTGTGCTCGTCGCTTCATGCCTTCACCTTTGAGGTTGGTGGGACACAAACCTCACCCTTAACACCCTAGGCAGCCGCCCTCACTACTAGGCCGATCTTTTGGTGTAGTGGTTGGGCCTTTGACTGTGATGACCCTTTACAATATCAACTATAATTTGCTTGTTGTTTCAGTGCTAATATGGCATATTGAATCATTAAGGTTTAATGATTGCATACAAAAAATGTGCTTCAAACCAGAACAAGGCAGATCATCCCAATGATTCCAATACGTAAGATAGTACTTAAAGATAGTTCAGCATTTACAGAACAATAATCTCCAGTGGATTACAATAAATGCCAATAAACTCCCAGCTCAAAACAGCAATTAAGACAATGGACATTCGACTTCAAGGACAGGTTAAATACAATAATCATCAAAAACTAGTTGACACAGCATATTAATCAACATATATTAGACATTTTGGTTGTGGCAGTGGATGTTAGCATTCAGGTTCTATGACATGGAACATTATGAAGCACTACAGGAATTTAAAATCTTTATTTTTATATGCCAGTAATTGAATAACATACATGTATGAGTGCTCAAGATTCAATTGTTCTTCCTATGCTGATAGCAAAGGTTGTAATACTCTCAAGACATGCCGCAAGTATGGAAGTAGCGCCAGCAACTATCAATAATAGCCATATCGATCAATCCTGTCTCTGGCATCAGTGAATACGAATAGCGAAGTAGTATCAATGGTAGTGAACCATATGAGAAACCCGATCAGCAATAAGACATATTCATAATATGTGCGTCCAGCATTAGAGATGTCCACACTCAACATTAATAGACATGGCGGTTGCAGTATCATATATGTATATGCAACAAAGAAAATAAGAGACCAATGTTGATGACAACCCGATATCGGGAACCAACGCTAGAGTGATTTGAAATGTCCTTGCCTAGAATGAGTCTTGCTTTAGATACTCGATGCCATCAATGTGCACACAACATCAGGAAAAATAGCAGCAGCATCAATGGTTCTGTCTTCATCCGGTGCCAGCCAACCCGTCCCTTCAATGCTCTATACCCGATCCAAAGCATAACCATTCACCATGACCGTGTAGTAAAGAATTTTCGTCCACTTCAGGGGTTCCGTCCTTTCGTGGCTTTGAATGCCTGAGAGCTTCCGTTCTCAAATCATTGACCAAACTAATCATCATTCATTTCTCCTGTGATGCAATAAAATTCTCCCGACCATGATTTATTCACCAACTTTCAGTTTCTTTGGACAACTGAATTATTATTTTATCGACTTTATAATATTTCATAAAGCCATTTATTTATTAATTAATTAAATAATTGAAATGTCTTTTGAACTTTTAAAATAAATGAAGACAACTTAAATATTTAATTAATTAATTAAATTTCCTTATTAAGGGAGCATTAAAGATGAGGGGACATCACATAATTAATTAATTAAATTTCTTTATTAAGGGAGCATTAAAGATGAGGGGACATCACAACAACCGTATGAGCAAGTATACAAATGGACTCTTTCTATGCAATCATTCCCACAAACGGCAAAGATGTAAGACTGGACAAGGAGAAAAGGGCTCCTTCTATCCCTAAAGACAATGAGCAATATGAAGAAGAAATTTGATTCAATCATACTGATTTGGACAATTTCAAAGTAGAAATGAATCAACCAACTCTAATTGAGCAAAATCCTTTGAAAATGGAAGCTCAAGCAACTCCTTTTGACAATGACATTTGGCAGATGTATTTTGATGGAGCTTGCTCTAAAGAAGGATTTGGAGCAGGATTTTTCCTCATTTCTCCATCTGGTGAGTCATTCAAATCTTCTTTCAGTTTGGGCTTTGACTGTACCAATAGTTTAGCTGAATATGAAGCATTACTGCTAAGGTTGAATCTAACCTGTAATGTCCCCAATTTAGCCCTACACTCTTCATTTGGATTTTAGCCTTACTGGAAACTCATAGGCTAAGCAGAATCTCGAATCAGGGTTTCCAAACTTCTTGGAGGATGTTTTCGTCTTTTTGCGGAGTCTTCTTTTGGAATTGTTGAACTTGGATTGCGGATTCCTTCTGGGTTTTCTGAGAGCTTCGCATTGGTGGTTTCAGTTCGACATTCTGAGCAATTACATGAATTTACTATTTTTAGTAAATTCTATTTTTAGCAGTTGACTTGTTGACTCCTAATCAGTTGGCTCCACTTTGGCAGTCAGTTCAGACGGTATGGTTGAATTTGGCTTCTGATGCGTTTCCATGGTGATATAAGATATTTTATATTATAATGTTATAATTTAACATTATAATTCCTTGTTCTAGCATCATGAATTAATATTGTTTTTAAAAGGGGGACATTGAAGGGTATTTTCACATGGAGGAAATATTTTAATATTTCTAAAAGCCAAATATTGCTCAAGAGGAAAAGGGACGCCAACTTTTGGAGAAATGATAATTTTAAATTAAAGAAAAATTGCCTTCATGAAAAAGGACGCCATTTTGAAGGAAGAATGGGTCAAGTCAAAAACCCTAAAAACATCTTGAAGTTAGGGCGCACCTTCTGGAAGCTTCTGGAGGGTCCTCTCAAAATTATAAAAGGGAGCTTTGGGTCCTCATTTTGGCATCTGATGAATTTGCAAAGTTATGCTGCCGGATTGGCTTTGGGATTGCTTCGAGGAATGAATGCCTCCTAGCCTTGGCTCGACTTCTTGCTTGAAAGACAGCAACTAGTTGAGAGGTTTAGTTGTAGTTGGTTTCCTTTCATTGTAGTTGGTTCTTCTCACATTCCGTAGTTGAGTTATTGTATTTTCTGTCAATTTTAGAGTTGCTGATTTGTATGGCTGTAGGTTGTTTTTACTCACAACTCAAGAAACAGAAATAATATTGTTCTGGGTACTGTTCCAATCTATTTTCCTATGTAGGGCGACCATATGTGCAAGTTTCCAGAATTTTATTTGAAGTCTATGAATTATCTAAAGTAAATCGCCCTTGCTTGCAGGCAATTTCACTTTGTAAGTGCTTTGGAAGTCGTGCAAAATAAATAGGGGTCTTTGTGAGAAGTTTTTGTGATCCATCTTCATTGTCATCATCATTAGAATGTTTTGCAACTGATTTCAAGTTAAATGAGTGAGTATTGAGAGAGATATGAGCATTTAAGTGAGTTCCGGAGTTGCTGTTTTCACCATTCTTAACTGCAGATCTGTCATATCAGACTTAGTAAAATTATTAATAGGGCTGGGATTGTCTGTCTTAGTCATATTAATCGTTCTGGAGTAGCTCTACATTTCAGCAGTGTGATTATCACTCTAATCCATCATGCTTGCAGGAGATATATTACATTGTAAGGCTGTTAGTAGTACTAACCAGCCAATATTCACATTTGTAAGCTCTTATTTATATTTCCTACATTTCGTGGAAGAGACTGATCCTTGCCCAGTCTATTGTCTTTCTTTATATCTCCGTCATATGGTAGCTCCCATTCCGTCTCGGGTTGGAAAGCACATTCTTGACGTCGAGTACTTCAGCATTCTTGCTTATTTCCCTTAATTGCATTGTAATTCTTAGCACTCCACCATATGGTCACCTCCTTTCCATACTGGATTGGGTAGCACATGCTTGGTGTTGAGTTTGTTTCCAGTACTTGTAGCGTAGAAGATCCTTTGACCATATGATCGTCCTTCGCGGACACATTCTTGGTTAGAGTTACCTTCGTTGCATTTTGTTTAAGGCACCGACGATCCTCTTGCCATATGACAGCCTCTTGTTGAGATTGAGTGCGATTCTTGGCAATGAGTTATTTGTAATCTGCTGGTTTGAATTATCTAACCTAACTGGGTGCTCTCGCATTGTTGTGTACTTGGAAAAAAAAAAAAATTGGCTCTAATATTTCATAACCATCAAGCATAATATAAAAAATCTTAAAGTCTTAGGGTATTCTGAATTGATTGTGTCACAAGTACGATCAAAGTATGCTTCCAAGAATATGAGGCTCAAACAATGCAGAGATGCTGTATCAGATAGTATATAATTGTTTGATGCATTCTCTATTGGCTGGGTAGAGTGGGAAAAGAATGTTATTGCTGATTTCCTGGCTAATGTAGCAATTAGGTCAAAAGACTTGACAATAGTAGGAATTTCAAAGGTAGAAATACAATCAGGAGTTATATTTCCAACATGTTGAGAATATTGATGGCAAGGAGACTATCTTTGGAAATGAGATTATTCAATTAAAGACCAACAAGATCCCTAAGGGACTGGTTGCCCTGGAAAGAGTATTTGATGGGGCTGACAAGAATATTTCTAAAGTGGCCTCTATGCATGAAAAAGATCTAGAAAAAATCAATCTAGACACAAATTCATCACCCACAAAGGTCTACATTGGTAAAAAGATGAATCCTAAAATTGGGACTATGCTTATCACTTTGTTATGAAAATATAAGAGTCTTTGAATGGTCATATGATGACGTGAAGACTTATAGGGAGGACCTATTACAGCATGAAATCCCTTTGAAGCCCAATTCCAAGCCTTTCAGACAAAAGCAAATACCAATAAATCCTACTCTAACACTAAAGATGCAACAAGAACTTGCCAAACTCAAAGATGGTGAGATAATTAAGCCCATTATACATTCCAACTAGGTATCTAATTTAGTCCCTCTAAGAAAGAAGAATGGTGATATTTGACTCTGTGTGGATTTCAAAAACCTAAACATGTCTTCTTTGAATGACAACTACCCCCTGCCAAACATGGAAGCAATGCTGCAGAAGGTAGCTGGCTGCAAGTTATTATCTATGATGGATGGTTTCTCTGGCTATAATCAAGTAAAGGTAAAAGAGTCAAAGCAGTATAAAACGGCCTTTATTACTCCATGGAGGGCATATGCGTATGTCTAAATGCCTTTTTGTATAAACAACACTAGAGCTACTTTTCAAAGGGCCAAGGATGTAGCATTTTCTTATTTGATTGACATTATAATGGTGATTTATCAAGACAATTTGACAACTTTTTCCAAGAAAGTTGAGGACCACTATGGTCATTTGGAAAATATTTTCAAAAGATGTATTGGAATATGGTATCTCCCTAAACCCTAAAAAATGTATGTTTGGGGTCATAGAGGGCAAGCTACTGCGTCATATTGTGACAAAAGATGGAATCAAAATTGACCCTGAAGAGTGGCTACAATTGAAAAGATTCCCCAACCAAAAACAATTAAAGGTATACAGTCTTTCTTTGGTCAAATCAATTTCTTTAAGAGGTTTGTGCCAAATTTTGCTGAGAAAACCAAATCCATTTCCAAGATGCTTTAAAAGGGACAAACCATAGGTCGGGAAGGAGAGCCCACTGAAGCATTCTAAGATATCAAAGCAGCAATCAAGCAGGCCCCAGTGGTGGCATTTCCTAATTTCTCAAAGCCCTTTCAATTGTTTTCATTTGCTTCATGTTGTTGCAAAACAATCAAGATGGTTTTGAGTAGCCTATATCCTTTTTCAATAAGTCCCTTCAAGCTACAAAACTGAAATATGATGTTATGGAAAAGCATGCTTACACCCTAGTTAAAGCAATGAAGAATTTTAGACCCTATCTCGTAGGTGTAACAATTGTAGCCTATGTACCACATGCTGCAGTGAAAGATATTTTCACTCAACAAGAAGTGACTGGCAGAAGATGTAAATGGATCAACAAAATTCAAGAGTTCAATATTGAGATCCAGATAACAAAGCTAGTCAAGGGACAAGGTCTAGCAAGGCTAATGAAAAAATCAAATTTAGAAGTGGCTGAAGTAAATCAAGTGGATATGGAAGAGGCTGAAAGGAAATGTAAGTTGGAGGGATCAACTTGGTACCAAGATATATTGTATTACTTATGCCATCTTAACTGTCCAAGTGAAATGACCGAGAGTCAAAAAAGGACTCTAAAGCTTCATGCTATAAAATATGTTCTTGTAGGAAGTAAATTGTTCTGGAGGAACAGAGATGGTCTTCTTTTGAAATGCCTTGATGAAAAGGAAGTAAGAATATTGAGAAAGATACACAGTGGGGATTATGCAAGCCATTTCATAGCCAAGACAACAGCCCACAAGATCATCCCAATAGGAAATTGGTGGCCATCCTTGTTCATTGATGCACACCAAGTGGTCAAGAGTTGTGATGCTTGCCAAAGGTTCTCTAGTAAATTAAAGGGATCTAAAGCTTTGGCCTTAAGACCATTAGCAATGGAAGCTCCCTTTACTTCATTGGTGAGATTGCTAAGAATTCAAGTGGTGGATTCAAATGGATTTTGGTGGCTACTAATTACTTCACAAAATGGATTGAAGCCATTCCCACCAGAAAAGCTACCGGAAAGGTTGTGATTGACTTCATTATGGATCATATTATTACAAGGTTTGGGGTACCAACTAAATTCATAACAAATAATGCCATGTGTTTCATATCCTTGGAATTTACTGACCTACGTTGATTATGGGATTAACTTGTACCATTCTTCCCCATATCACCCACAAGGAAACAACAAGATAAATCCAACAATAAAAGTTTGATGAAGATCATTAAAAGGATGATGAGAAAAAGAAAAAGAAAAAAAGCTTGGGATTCAACATTGAGGTAGCTCGTTGGCTGACCGAGTCATGCCCAAGAAATCTAAAAGGAAATTGCCTTATAAATTAATGTATGGGATGGATGCAACTTGCCTATCAATAATCTATTACTAGTATACAAATTCATATAGGAATCATCTAAGGAGCAAGAGGATGCCATTGTCCACAAGATAAATCAGTTGATTAAATTGCATGAAATCAGAAGAAGAGCTCAGATTACCAATGCAAAGTAGTAGCAACAAGTTAAATACTTGTTTGATAAAAGAGTCAGTATCGAGAAATTTGAAGTAGGAGACTTGGTCCTAGTGTGGAATACCATATCACGGGACAAAAAAAAAATGGTAAATTTGATCCCTGATGGTTAGGACCATACACAGTTGCGAAATCTCATGGGTAGGATTCATATTTTATTGAAAGTCTAACTAGGGAATTCTAGGAATTGTCTGTGCATGGACAATTTCTAAAACACTTCTTCTCCTAGGCTCCATCCTTTCTCTTTCCATGCGCATTTTTTTCCTTTTTGTTTGTGTCTCATGCAGTCATGGTTGTCTGTGACCCGTGGTGAAGAGTGTGTGCGGTTGATGTGTTGATCTACATCTCAAGTATTCCTAAATCCTTGTTATGTTCCACTAGAACACATGTCCCCGACTAGAGCTATTGTTGGGACTCAAATCTATAATGTCATTCTTGCTTGAGTCCCTTCTATTTTGTGTGCCTTAGTCATTTTTGATCCATTGTTTATAACCAATCTAAGACACCCTAAATGGGTCCCCTAAGTGTCAAAAGCTAAAAAATCCACCAAAAGTCTAATGATGGTTTGTTTCTAATGCTTTCCTTGGTATTCTATATGTTTGTCAGACCTTAGGACATTTTGTGTCCATACCTACATGCCTTCCCTACCAATCCCAACAACTTGCCTAAGTCCTTGTTAAATTTGCATCTAAGTGTTATTATTTTAGAGTCTCGGGGTTGCCTACACTACTGCCCCATGGTATCGGCATCTTGAAAAATTCAACATGCTTATGTTTGCCTTGTGTTTTCCAAAATCTCAACGTTTCAAAATTTTGGCATTTCCTATCCCCTAGTATCATTCCCTTGTCATCCTCAATCGCCAAAGCCCAAAAGTCTATTAAAAGCCTAATTCCTTTGTATCAGAGTCGGACTTTCGGACTTCCTCATACTCTAATCCCTTGGTATCCAATTCATTTCATCTCCACTCCCTAAACTCCGATCACTTGTTCCAAAAAGGTTACTCAGCCTTGTGGAGTCTATCTCTCAAACTTCCCTCAACTTGGTATCCATTTCCACCAATCCCCAAAGGCCCGAAACTCCACTTTTTGATATATAAAACTTATCAAAGTCAAACTTTCATCCATTTCCTTGACTCAATACCAAGTTAGGCCCCATCCTAATTACCCAATCTTGACATTCCAAAAGTATTTTGTTTATCGAAGTTCCCCTTTTGGCCTTCCCCCATCTGGCATGACTTCCTTGTCACCCCCAAGTCCCCGATTCTCTAAAAGTCTGAAACCCCAACAAATGAGTAAGGAAAAGTTTGCTAAGTTCTCAATGTCAATAAGTTTGTGAGTTACAAACTCTCTGAAAGTGCAACAAGAAAAAGGAATGAGTTCAATGTGTCAGCAAGTTCACCAATTCGTAAACCTAGCGAAAGGGTGAAATGGTTCTTAAGTTTGTAGTTTTTTTCTGAAAGCCCAATAAAAGGCTCTTCAATTCCTCTTTTTGGCAAGTTCATGAATTTGCAAACTTCCCGAAAGGCCACCGTGGTTCTTTAGTTTGCAAAAAGTGCAAGTGCAAAAGTCCGATATGGTCAGTAACAAGTATGAAAAGATTGAAGGAAGAAAACAAAGCAATTTGCAAGGTTCTTGATCTTGGAAAGTTCGTGAGTTCGCGAACTTACCAAAAGTCTAACACTAGTTTGAAGGTTCTTCATTTCATCAAAGGTCCGACAAAGAGAAGAAATAGAGAAAGATGAATGAAAAAAAAAAACGGGATTTCACATGGTTCAAGAACCACCGAAATCCCTGAAATGGTTCATTATTTCCAAAAAGGACCAACAAAAGTGTTTTGAGCAGGTGGCAGGAATCTTGAATGGTTTGCAACTTCTTCAATTCGCTTGGGAAAATCAACATATATTTGAGCACCAAGATTTTTCTCTCGTCAATAACACGGTTGGAAATGTAATTAGATCCTAACCAATATAGTTCAGCAATTTGAAACAGAACAGTTAGAGAGCTACTCATCAAGAAATCATAGCATGACAAATGTCATCCATCTAACGAGGCTCTGCCTTGGAGTTTCTCCTTAAAAGCAGAAAGATTTTGTATTATAAAGAGGTTGGATTGTTGGAAAAAGAGGAGGGAGATACTCTTATTGTAGTAGTGTCAAGTTTCTGGAAATACACAATGTCCATTGTTGTTGAAGGTGTATTCTAGTATGGTTTCTAAACAGTTAATATGAATGAATGTTCTCAGTCTAAGTTGTCTCCAGTTACAATTTCTTATTTCTTTGAATTGAGATGCTAAGGGCTTTTTCAATTCTTTACACACATTTGTTGTGCCAAATTGTTAAATGATATTAGTTATTAGTTGAGTAATGTAAACCTTTTGTCAATAACAATAGGAAATATGGAATATATGAGGGATCATTAAGTAGAGCTTAGATCACAAGGCCATATGCAACTAGTTTAGTTACTATAAGGCAGTAAAAAAATAAATAAACCAACAAAAATATTGTAGTGCTATGATGCAGTGAAGACACCAAGTTAGTGACTTTATTGCTCTGGATTAGGCACCGATCCATAGACTAAGCACCTCCTCCCAACCCACAATATCTCAAATCATGAAGAATCCATTAAATATATGTTAATTGTTTAAATTATTGTTGCATTCATACCTGAGAAGTTAAGAATACAAGGAAGTAAGTCATTGTTGCATGAAATCTCACAATTCCTTGTCAATTTGTATGAATCTTCACATCTGTTAAGCACTGTTATACCAATTTTTTGTATATCTTTAGCCAGTGCATCTTATAGGTCTATCTGCCTGAGCTTTGCAGAGCCTGAAGTGCAGGGGAGAGTATTCACTTCTCTTCCGTTCGTTGGCCAACCTAGTGATAGTCATGAACATAGAACCTGAGAAATTCTTAGAGACTATTTATTTGTCGGTTGGAGAACCAACAGTTATCAACTGCATACCTTAAAGAAAAACTTATTCAAAATTTACATTTAAGAATGCATATTGTGAAATGATTGCCAGATGGTGGAATCGACATCAAAAAAGACCATCGCTCATGACCATGTGCAGGGATAGCCGAGTGCCCTCTTATGTAAATCATATCTCATAATGATCGTCTTAGAAATTATTACTTGAATGCTTGTTTAGCTCTGCTGGCAATCTTTTGCTTCGCAGAAAATTAGTAATTTTCAAAAAGGATTTCCCATCCACTGGGTCTAAAATAATTTTAGTCTAGCCCTCTTCCTCATTTCTCCATGGAATCAGAACAAAAGAGCGAACCAGTTCACTGAACCTCACATTTCCAATTACAAATAAAACCAATCATCTAAGTTATAGTTTTTTTGGTACCTTTTTAAACTTGGGTGTAAAGGATAGATTTATGGGCGGCCTATAAGAATGCCTGTGTTCAAAGTTTTGTTAGATTTCTAGTACCATAAAATTCATGAGTTTTGAAGTAAGAGGATCAGAAGATTTGGATGACTCCATTCTCCATTTTTGCAGCAAATGCATATCCATATGAACAGCATCGCGCGGATGAAAATAAAACTAAAGAGCAACCTTGCAATAATTAAAATGCAAAGAATTTGAATAACAACGTTTCAGCACAGAGAAAAACCAACATAAATAATGTATTTGAAGGACTGGTAATTACGATGTGAAGCTGGGAATACTGAAGCCTGAGAAGCAAATCCTGTGCACCTGGAAGTAAAAGTAAGCTCCCGTCCTCACCATCACTACCTGAGAATAGAAAGGATTGATCCAATAAAACTCCCTTCACAGGTCCCATTACTGACTTTCCTTGTCCACCAAATGCACTCAATTTTTAAGCGAAATCTTCACTAGGCAGAATTAGGCCCAGCGACATGAACAATATTCCTTCCCGCGAATAAGCGCTTTAGCTTATGGTGATCTTAATGTTTAATTGAATTAGGGGAGAGGACCTAGTAGTTGAGCACCCTAACTTCACGCTTCTAATTATCCTATGTGGAAATTTCAAATCACTCCCAATTTTTTACAGCAGCTTACTTGGCAAGTCCCCTGCTTATAACTAAGGTTTCAGGGCCACATCATCAAATATGATGCCACATCAGCATGTTTTTTGTCAAGGTGTCAAAAATGCCCCAAAAAAAAGTGAGACCAATACTTGTGCATTCACAACATGTTTTATTGAACACTGATGTGGAATCACATGATTGGTTATTTTTTAGATCAAAGGAATACATTTTATTTAATTATAGGTAGTCATCATCAGCACTAACAACTTGAAAGTCACAACTATTGGTCCAATATTGATAAAAATATTGGACATTATATAAACAACTACTATCACAACTATTGAAACATGCTCAGGACTGGGTCCTCTCCCCTATAATGTTTAGGATGACTAGGTCCAGCATAGGCTTGTTTTCCAGTCTATTTCAATCTATTTTTCTCTCTTGGTATGGATCCACTTTAGAGTTCAGCTATTTTCCTAGTGTGGATATTAAGTTGATTAAGTCCGGGATCACGTTTGTTTTTCAGTTTATTTTTATTGATATGGATTTACTTTTAAGTTTAGTTTTTTAATTGTGGATGTTGATGTTTATTATTATTTTATCTTAAATAAAATGTTAACTAATTATGTCTTTAATTTTTTCTTATTTTTTCAATTATTGAGTCAATTTTAGATCAAGTTATATCACATATAGAATCTCTTTGGCATCAATGCACATAGATTCAAGCATTAAATTGCAACATTGGTCTATGAGCACAAACAAGAGATCAAACTAATCACCAAACATCAAACATACAAATATCCATCCAACTAGTGCATATTTGAGCCACATCAAAATTCAACTAGGCAAGATCCCAACTATAGTGATTAAGTGTCAAATTATAAAAAAAAAGGTTTCAAGGATCAAGGTTAACCATACACTAAATTGATATGGGGGAACTCACTTCACCCTAATCCTAATGACAGGAAAATCAATTCATTTTTTGTAATTATTGTAGACATGTAAAACTGACTTAAAATTATCACACTTAGAATCAACTCGGAACGTCTTAGAACGACTTTGAATCAACTCGGAACGACTCCAAATCAACTTGAAACATCTTAGAACAACTCTGAATCAACCTGGAACGACTCTGAATCAACTCGGAACGACTCTAAATCAACTCATAATGTCTCTAAATCATCTCGAAATCATCCCACGACATCTCAAAACACATTAAAAGACGTCGAACGACATCAAACAACATCCAAAACCCTAAATTCCTTTATTAATTAAACAATACAACGTTATTTAATTAATTCACTTTTTCATTGTTCTCGACAACTTAAATAAATACCGTTTATTTAATAAAGTCTTCAAAACCCTAATTCTACTATTAATCGAATAATACAACGTTATTTGATTAATTCACGTTTTATCATTTCGACCAATTAAATAAATTACATTTATTTAATAAAGTCCTAATCTTATCTTATTTCGTCCTAATTAGTCAAACAATGCTAATTATTTGATTACGTCACTAATTCACCTTATTCCTCAAAATTAATTGAATTATTAAATTATAATAATATAATTATCACACTTTCCCTCCAAAATTTGAATAATCAAATCAAACTATTCAAATCAATTGTAAAAATCAAACTCCAAAAAGGAATTAATTAATTAAATTAATTAATTAATATTCCTCACCCACTTTCTGATTGACAAAATCATGATTGCTAACTAAGCAATCTAATTTTGCTAACTCAACCATCTATTTCCTAACTAAAATCAATCAATTGCTAACTAATCAATCAATTGTTGACTAATCAATCTAAAACCCTAACGAGTCAATCTATTCTTCAATCACCTTAATTGTGCAATCAACTTTGCACAATCTTCTCATGTCTAAATCCTCTCAACACATGTTGACCGTTGATATGGATATTCTCCAACGCGATCTTGACCGCTTATTCAAAATCTCATTTCCTATATAACAAACTCCTCTCCTCACAAATAAGGATCAGAATTTCAACTTACCTTAGGCAACGAAGTGTTGTCAAGATCACCATTGATAGAGCTTCAACCTCATTTCTTCAAACACAAGCATCGTTCATCAAGCTTTTGCACCAAGCAATGGAGGCTTTGCAGTGATATGAACAACCCAACATCATGCAAATACACTCCAACATGGGATGGTAAACTCTTCTTTTGTTTGTTTGAATTCATTTTGAATATCTTAGGATCTCATTTCATTCAAATAGCTTAGATTTGTACATTTCATGAATGATGGAATAGGATAGATTAAGTGTTTTGGATTAGATAGTTTTTTATTTCAATCTTGCATTTGATCTTGCTTTCGCGTCTTTCCCGATGGATTCCTTCCCCCTCACACATTTTGGCACGCCTGGTGGGACCTAGGTCCTCCTTACTAACATTTTTATGAGCAAATTTGAAGCCACAGGATTTCGAGAGCCTTTTGGAGACATTTCACGGACTACCTAGCAAAAGCTCACTTTTGACTGGCAAGAATTCTGAGCATTTGCCACAAAATCAACACTTTTTCCATGGGAAGCACGCCTTTGCTCTCAGATCAGCGCTTTTACTACAAAAAGCACGCTTTTGCTCCAAAAAGCACGCTTTTGCATCTTTCTGGGTTTGCACCTGTACGGAAAATCTAAGCTTTTGCCTGATTTCTGAGCTTTTGCAAAAAATTTCCTGAGCTTTTGATTTTTCTTCTAAGCATTTTCTCTGGAAGACAAGTGCACGGATCTTGCACTATTGTAATGACCTTTCTTGCTAACATTTTGGTTGTTTTGCAGGAATTAATAGATTTCTATGCAGGATTTTGAAAAATACTAACATGTTTTGTGCAGAGAAGACGATTGGTCCAAGATCTTTGGAGCCACCAAATAATTGTGTTTATTAACTTAGGAATTTCCTTTTGGTGCTTTAAAATGAACAACAACAACTCTCACATTTGATTTGGTGTTGTTAAAATAAACAATTTAAAGCTTTCTAAAGTAGGAGTCTCCTTTTGGTGCTCTAAAATGAACAACAAACAACTCTCACATTTCAAATTTGGTGTTGTTAAAATGAACAAATTTGAAGCTTTCTAAAGTAGGAATCTCCTTTTGGTGCTCTAAAATGAACAACTCTCACATTTCAAATTTGGTGTTGTTAAAATGAACAAATTTGAAGCTTTCTAAAATAGGAATTTCCTTTTGGTGCTCTAAAATGAACAACACAACTCTCACATTTGATTTGGTGTTGTTAAAATAAACCATTTAAAGCTTTCTAAAGTAGGAACTCTCTTTTGATGCTCATAAAAAGAACATAAAACACTTCAATTTTGGGCTCTAAAAATGGTCACAGTTCATGTTTTCATAATCAGGAACCTTTAAATTTTGTGCATAAAAAGAGTGCAAACATTTTTCATTTTGTTGACTCGCGTATGATTTACATTTGTTGACCAGTTAATAACCAGGCCTAATTTTCTTAGAAACACTTCAACTTTAGGGCTTAAAATGAACAAAATGTTTTTCTTGTTTTCACACCACTGCTATCTTAACTGCTTGATGTCCTGAACACTTCAATTGGTGCAAAAATAAAAAGAACTTTGTTTTGCTTTACTCACAATTTTTTGGGGATAACACCGCTCGAGGTGTTTAAAATGAATCAATTTGCAATGAATTGTTTACTGTGCATACATTGATTGGCAAAGTTGAAGTGTTTTGTCTTCTCCCCTTGCACCGTTTTGGCGATCTTAAGTGAGCGAAGAACATTTTTGAGCTTTGCATTTTGCTTTAAATTTTACCTTAGAGAGGGGCTTGCTTTGAGACACATCCTGCGCTGGAGAACTCATTGCAAGGTCTCGAAGCACGTTTACTGGTGAGCTATATCAAAGGTTGTGAAATCGTAAGAAAGTAGCTTCAAGTCGTGTTGACAACAGACTGCACCTAATCCCATGCCTTAAGTGGAATGTGAACGGTTAAAGAGCCTTAAGTGGCCAAGCGAGTGAGTGTCAGATTTTCGTGTTCATAATTACACTAAGAGCCAATTGTTTTAGAAGCCACCCTATTATCCAAAACATTCTTTGAAAGTGGTGCATCGGAATTTACTTCTGAGAAGTTACTTGCCAAGTCCGACTACAAGCTCGTGCCATAAGTCGCATGTAAAATCATCTCTTCGTAGCATGAGGTAGACCCACCTAAGAGGATGGTTTCTCTCCACTAGGGTTGTAATTGCTTGTTAATGTTAAACTTTCACAATTACATTCAAAAACAATTGTAACATCAAATTATGTGTTTGATTTAAAGAAAAAGAACACATCAAAACAAACATCAACAAGATGCATCACAAACACAAACCCTTTCAGTTAGTGTATTTCAGAAAGAAGCCTTTTATGTTTGTAACTCCTTGAAAGGATTTATCTTTAAAGGTTTCTCGAATATTTTAGTTTTTATTTTTAGGTTGCATTGATCAAAGCAAAAACTTTGGTAACTATGGCTTGCGTGTTGTGATTTCACAACCTGAGCTATAGAAATTTAGGTCACATAAATTCCATGCTTTTGAGTCAGTCCAATGCTATTATATCATTTTCCATACTCAAGAACACAAAG
>VDFB02013795.1:0-32504 GCA_007258455.2 Sequoia sempervirens | reverse complement strand
CCTCAACAACTTTTCATTCTGTGGGGATATTAGACATATCCCTGCTCCAGCTCCAACTTTGCTCCTTGCTCCATCAAAATATAATGTCCACAGCTCATTTGCTTGGTCATCGTAGGATTGTTTGGCGACCTTCAGAAGAATTTGGTCTTCATCATAAATTACATATGTGCCTAATCCAGTAGCATGATAATTCCCAAAAGGATCATTATTCATGTGTGCACTCAACAGAGCATCTTCCTCATCATTTCTATCTCCGCTCACCCTCTCCTCTTCTAGCAGTTCTACATTGAACATGTCCTGCTTGGTGATGGAGGTATGTGCGGCCTCAAAATTAATCAGGGCCTCATCCGCCACGTGTTCGGAATGTAGAGCCTCTGATTCTATTTTCATTTTCGCACCATGCTTGGTCCTAAGTATTAGATGTGACCAATCTAAAGACAAATATCCACCCACCTTTGAATTAAATTCTCGGGATAGACAGAGACCGAACATAGGAGGAACATCTATGATCACTGTATCTTGCGGGACCGTGATACTTGGGCAAGAAAATAGTGTTAACGGAAGCGCTTTGATGACACCCACAGTATCAATTTTATTTCCATCTAGCTGCATCACCCCCTTCTTCATAGGCTGGTAGTTGAGTCCCAGGGCTTCGGCTATCAGTTTCGGCATAACCGTCGTACTAGCACCAGAATCAATCATAGCGTTGTGTAATAGCTTCTCCCCTACAATGAGGGTCAAGAAGAAGGGTTGAGGTTTTGGCCTACCTCCACCATGCGTATGGGATTTCTTTGCTTTGTCTGTGAGAACCTTAGCTGGTGGCATTTGATAAACTATCTCTGTATTGGCAGACGGCTCTGTTGGTGCTGAGTTGATCTCTTGTTGAAGCGCCTTTTGTAGCATAGTTTTCTGTTCCGGGATAGTTAGAATGTCCCATAAAGACACATTAGCGGATGATTTCTTCAACTGATCCACCACATTAAAAGGTGAGGAGCTCAGAGATTTCTGCTCCTTTGCTCTTGTTATAATAATTTCCTTCTACGGTTGAGAAGAGAAAGAGATGGTCGAAGCACCAGGAATTTGATCGGAAACGTCTTTGCATTACGGGCTGTCCGAAAGTGAAACAACGGGCTCACCGGTGAATCTCCTCTTTGAGCGTGTGTTATAGTCGGACTGTACCCACAGCGTTTCAGCTGTGGTCATGTCATTTGCAAACACCATTTCTTCATCCTCCATCCATGAGAAGAGCGCATGATCAGGAACAATATCGGACTCTTGCTCTAGGGACATTCCCTGCATTTGCGCGGTAAGGACCGCATTCTCCATTGTCGAGGCATATATGTACTCTCCGTTCTCTATCGCAATACCTTGACTACGTTGCTCTGCTACTCTTTGTTGTAAGTTGTCACGCAGACAATTTCGGGGCATATGCGCATCGTTGCAAGGGAAGCACCATGGATTGATGTCATCAATAAGATTGTTTTGTCCCACGCTTAATTCTCTACTAGAGCTCGGCGACGCACCTGCCAGCGGCATAGGCATCAGAACCATTTGGTTTGTAGCCGCCGCAGGTGAATTAGTGCGAGGCGCATTCTGATATTGATTTTGCTGATAGGTAGGCCGCCCACCTTGATAGTTTTGATATGAAGGCCGTGGAGGCATTGCTTGGTTCCGCTTAAGAGTTGTTATATCATTTGCCATAGTCCGCAACATCTCCTTGAGGTCGCCCATTTCATTCTTGGGAGGACCCGATGTGGAAGCCAAGTTTTCGGGAGTGGCTGCGTATGAGTACGCTGACTGGGGAGTCGCTGGCACACTGGTCGACGCAACCTCTTGTGCTGCATTTGATATCTCAGGAAATATCGGCACAACAGGTCGAGGAGGCAATTTCCCGCAGTCTATCAAGTGATTCTCTGCTTTGATAGCGGTGGCATATGCATCTGGTAAAGTGGCTCCTCCCAAAGACTTGATCGTCATAGAAATGTCGGGATTGATGGACTTCAGATAAAACATGAACGCCAATTCTGGAGTCGGGCGGATAGTTACAGGAATCCTCCGCCAATTTAAGTGAAATCGGGCATTGAAGTCCGTCAGAGCCTCCTCGGGTGCTCGTTTGATGACGGATAACTGATAATATAGCAAAGAACGACCTCCGTCATTTGAGAACCTTTCATAGAATGGATCTTCGAGATCATCCCAAGTGCGAATGGTATTAGGAGTCAGTGTTCGGTACCAATCCAGAGCTTTTCCTTTGAAGGACGCAGAAAGGAGCCTCAGGGCTACATTCTGCATTGTGATACTGTGTACCAGACATACATCCACTACATCCTGCAAATGCTCTGCTGGTGTTTTTGTGTTATCTCCAGCGAATTTGGGAAGAGCTTTCAGGGCCGAAACTGGAATAGCGCCCCAAACAGCAGGCGCTACCGGAGCTACCAGGGCGCTTCCAGCATCCCATGCTACATAGTTTCTGTTAACGACCCCGTCAACATGTTGAGGAAAGGATTGAATTGGGAGATAAGACGGTTTACTAAGCGATTCTGTACTGGACGGCCTATCCCTAATGGAGGCACTAGTAAACCTGGGTTATTTGCGGTTTGGGATCTAGTTACAGGCCGATGGCTCATACACCCTTTTAGAAGATGATTTCATTAGTTCGGGTCCACCGAGTGTACTTGAAAAAGACAGCTATTGGCCTTAAAATTTTAGCAGATCTTGATTACTTATAGGCTTCGGTTCAAGGGACCCTTTAAGCCAAAGCTGAGTGACCTCAGGACTAAAAATGACTTCTTCTGTGGGGCTTTTGGAAGGAAAGGCGGATATAATGAAACAAAATATTCGAAAATCTGAAGCGTCTTTAACTACTTGACCAAACGCGATAAATCATAGACTTAAGAACTGAATCAATGCATTGTTATGTTTGGCTCGAACTTCAGTTATAAGCATAAACAATTCATTTAATTGACATAAAATAGTATCGCATACATTCTTACTACTAAGAAGAGTCATTAAGACATGATTTAGATAAGCAAGTTTGTATTTAATGTATAGAAGTCTCCTCAAATGAAGTGCTTAAGACAATAAGAAGCACAGTTTACAGTTTAATCAAAACATGAAAAATAGAAAGGCCGAACAATAGGCACAGTCTAAAAGTTTCCTGCGAATAAACATGCAAAGGCCGCAGGTATCTCTTTGCTAAAACCGATATTCTTTCAAAACTCATGGCCCTTCTTTCTTGGCGGAGAGGTATATATAGCGAGCAAAATCCACCACTTCGAGGCAAATACAGCGAAGTCCACAATCTCGTGGCGTTGGAGCCAAAGATCTTCAAATGCCAGATTACAAAACAGCAGGTGAACACAACATCTATTCGATCGGTTCGCGGTACTTTATGTGATGTGATGGTCCCAATAACCGAAGCGACAAGTGCGCCCTTGGAGAACATGGCATCCGTCTTACCTATCCACTTATTGCTTTGCTGATGTCGGTGTAAGGCACGTGGCAACAAATCGCGGCCCGAATGAGAACTCCTCCTACTGCTGCCGAGAGATTGCGAAAAAGCGACACGTGTTCAAGGGACTAAGGTCACTTTGAAAATGGAGGAAGGCCATATGAACCGGGTGGCGAAAGACGCGTGGCCGCGTTTCGCAACCCGCGGTGTTCACATCCCTGCTGCTGTTAAAAGGCTGTGAACCGTTGACACGTGGCTGAAGGTAGGGCCCGCCAGAAAATAAAGAAGGCCTACAAAAATATTTCGCAGCCCGCAGCTGCATATTCTATCCCTGTAAGGAAAGTTTGCGATATGCCGCCACGTACCAAGATGTGGGCCCCTCTCAGAATCTTAGGAGTGCTGGCCCTTTATGGAAGGCTTAGCAACCCGAAGAGAACACAAAGCAACAGAAAATAAAACTAAAGAGTAGGCAAGACCGCGTGAGGCGTATTCGCAGCATTCGGGGACCGAAGGAGGCAGCTAGCAGTTCTTGAAGTGAAAATGTATGAGGAAAGATCAAAACACGGAAGCGAATAAACTTCGAATGCACAAGCCGGTATACGAATGTGTTACAAAAACACGAAGTGCCTTGAATCGGTATTTCAGCGGATCATGCGCATTTTTTTAAATAATCTATTCATTATATATAATTATAAAAGTGTATATTTAATCCAATTATATATGATCTTAGAGTCTTCAAACAAAAGGAAAATTTATGTCCTCTTTGGTCCAAAGATGAAATCTCGTCGTTCAACAAGTTTAGGAAAGTAGGTGTTTGATGAGTAAAGGCACTTCCTTCATAGAAATTATAAGTATCGAACTACTAAAAACATCTTTTCAATGGGAAAAGACAACATCAAACCACGAAGAATGACACCTCACCTATGGGTGGAATATAATAAATTTAATCGTCAGGTTATACATGAGGATCAAATTTGTTTTATCTATCATATATGATATGTTTGAATTTATATTTTTATATTGTGTTGTGCACTCATGTTGTAGTGAAAATGTTTTTAAGTTGTTAATTTTTAACCTTATGCTTCATAGTCGTCAAAGTATTAATAATTAGAGCTTCCCTGGGGCAAGATTTATCCCAGACAATTTAGTAGGTTTCCCTACTATGAGCAGCTACAAATTATGCATTTGTTTGATACAATGCATATTAGAAAGAATATAATAGAAACGTTATGGAAAATATTGGATGGAAGGCATGGCAAAGAAAAAATTGTCAAAATTTGTAGTGACATTCTATAAGAAAAATTAGATGTGGAAACAACTCTCCTAACATCAAAACCTCAAAGAAGAATGCAGATATACTTTTAATTTTTAAATTACAGTTCAATTAAGATGCACTATGAAGTAGATAGTAGAAATATAATATTTGACAATCACACATGAACACCAGATATACGTGGGAAAATCCTTACGGGAGAAAAACCCACCACACCAAGAGAAGTCACTTTGTATTACAGTAATAAAGATTACATACAAGTTTCAGACTTATCTTTCTGATGTCTATTTACAGCAGCATTCACCATGAACAATCTTATACAAGAACCTTCAAGTTACAGTCTTTACAGATTAGAATACATTTACTGATCATACAACCACCCAACAATCCGTCGATGCAACCAACCGATCACAATATGCAATCATAGAGTATAACCATGTTGTTCCATGTCCATCGAGCTTCGTCACAGAACCATCACAACAAACAATCTTCCAACTATTCAAATTCGGCTTCTCCTATTGGTCCACGAGACTCCACATAGGATGGTCAAATGGTCAAAAGAAATTCAATCTTTGTTGGCATCTTGGTGAGACACTAACAATGTCTCCCCGATGCCCAAAAGCTTCATATCGATGTTGCCAAGAGTTATTGTTATCGCCAAGATGTTTCACCGAGCTTACAACTTGTATCAGCTTCAGTTTTCCTTTCGACAAGAGTATTGCTCTCGCCAAGACATCTCAACAAGCCTTCTTGTGTTACACCGAGTTCAAGAGACTATCGCTAAAACATCCTTATGTAGCTAGGAGATCATACCGAGCTCCATATGTTATACTGATCGACAAACAATAGTTGGCAAGACTTATTAATATTGCCAAGAGGTTTCTCCAAGATCTCCCTATGTCACCCCGAAGCCATCAACAGTCGCCAAGACATATGTCCTTCGCTAAGGCTTTACTCTGAGATCTCTAAGTTACATCGAGACCACCATTCGCTAAGAGCTATACCGAAAACTTCTCATCATCGGAAAGACTCACCAAAGTTGCTGGGACTTCTTACTGAAACCACCGTATTACACCGAGACCATTATTAGAACCTTCGTCGGTGAGACACTTGCACACCGGTAAGACTTCTTACCGATAGACTATAAGATATGCCGAAGACTACAACATGTAACATACTGTCGGTGAGACATGTTACTTTTGATAAGACTTCTCACCGAGCCGCCATACGTCATCCTGATGACTCCAATGTGAATCCCTGTCAGTGAGACCTTCCAATGTCGCTGGGACTTCTTCCCGAGTAATGTGTCACCCTGAATCCCCCGATCACTATGAGTCTCCCTAATGCCCGATTGAATGGCCTGTCGGCCAGAGGTCTCCACACGGTAAGATGTCACAACGACTGCTTCTTGTCACAACGATAGACTCCAAAGCATAACCATTCAATGAGACTCCTCCAAGGTCACAATGACCTGTACAAAACATGGTGTTCCAAACTGCTCATCGGCCAGACATAAAAGATGTCACACCGACTTGGCTCCAATGGAGGTTACAGCCTGTGATGTTTGAGGCACATATTTCCAACAATCTCCCACTTGACGAAGATCACACAGGCACCTCCAGAGCACAACATAACTTACTAAAAATCATGGGCACTAAGTCCCATTGGACTGGCACACCACCTGAACTTTTCTGTGCTCACTGGCTTCGTCAATGCATCTGCAACATTCTCCAGAGTATCATTCTTTTCCAAATTGACCTTTCCATCCTCAACCATATCCCATATAAAGTGGTACTGTACATCTATATGTTTCGTCCTGGCATGGAAAGTAGGATTCTTTGCCAGACAAATTGCACTCTGATTGTCACAAAAAATAGTTATTTTCCCTGCATCAAAACCAATGTTAGAACACAAACATTTTAACCAAACTGCTTCTTTACAAGCATGTGTAGCTGCCATGTATTCAACCTCCATAGTGGACAAAGCGACCACAACTTGCCGCTTACTCATCCAACTCACTGCTCCACTGTTCATCATGAAAATGCATCCACTGGTGGACCTCCTGCTGTCAATGTCCCCTACCCAATCAGAATCCACATAGCCTCGAATACTGAGAGTCCTCTGTGATTCAACCAAGTTCCCATGGTAACACAAAGCAAAATATGAAGTGCCCTTCAAGTATTTGAGAAAGCCTCTTTGTATCCCAATGTGTTCTTCTAGGATTAGCCATAAGCGACTAAAGAACTCCCCTTTAGCAGGAAATGTCTAGCCTTATCTGAGACCATTGCATACATAGGCGCCAAACTACACTAGCATAAAATTACTGCGGGTCATGTCACTCCATCTTAGTAGGAGATTTTTGGACAGTCCTCAATAGATAACTTTGTTCACCATAGAAAACTAGGCTTGGCGGCTGTTTAATAATCATTCCATCTAAGTCTCTCAGAGCAATCTAGAATATGTCCTTACTACGGTGGGGCCATAGTTTTCTATTCTTCATGTCCCTGGTTATCTCCATCCTCAGACTATACCTTGCTGCACCAAGATCCTTCATTTCAAACTTAGCAGACAATTGAGACTCAAGATCAGAAATCATTAACTACTATTGCCTATGAACAACATATCATCAACATAAGAGCAATAATAAGAATTTCGATTACTTTCAGCTTTATAATATGCAATTGATCGAGTTTTTGGTCTCACAAATCCTAGAACAATACCAAATGCTCTACAATTCACGGTACACATTCTAGGTGACTACTTTAACCCATCGAGGGAGACTATTTTAAATTTTGCATACCAATTTTCTTTACCTTTTCAACAAAGTGCTCAAGCTGGGACATATAGATTTCTTCTTCAAGATCACCATGAGGAAATGTTGTGTTCACATCCATTTGTTCGACCTCTAAGTCATACGTTGCTGCAAGTGACAAAAGAAATCTGATAGATGTCAGCTTTGCTATAGGAGAAAAAATCTCCCCATAATCAATTCCCTCGACCTGGGAATAACCCTTTACAACCAGTCTTGCCTTGTACTTTTCTACACTGCCATCCAGACCAATCTTTTTCTTAAATACCCATTTGCAGCCCACAGGTTTCTGCCTTCAGGCAAGGGCACCAAACTCCAAGTTTCTTTTTTTTCTAATGATGCCATCTCTTCTTCCATGGCTTCTAACCAAGAGTTTGAGTTAGACATTTTAAATGCCTCTTTTACAGTCCTAGGCTCATCAGTGTTAGAAATTAAAGCATAGGCACAAGTAGAATCAATCAATAAAAACCCATACCTATCTGGTTGTTTTCTTTCTCGGGTTGACCTCCTCACTGGCTAAGGTTGAGGTTGTTTTTCTTCTTCTGAACTTTCAAAACTGCTTGAGCTCTCCTCAGTTTCAGGTACATTTTGAATTTTGAATTCCTCTTTCTCTGGTGTAGGAGGAATTTCAACTACATCCTTATTGTTTTCTGACTTTGTCTCTGACTGCAGATCTAAGGTGGAAGGTTTCAGCTCACGAAAGATTACACTTTTGTTGTATACAACCTTCTTCGTATCAGGATTCCAAAGCTTGTATCCCTTTATGACAGCACTATAGCCAATAAAAATACATTTGACAGCCTTGTTTTCCAATTTAGATCTTTTCACATCCGACACATATGCATGCCTCAATAGGGCTCAAATATGTCTAAGAGACTGCTTACGGACCAGCTTCTAGGAATGTTTATTAACAGTTTGAGAATGATTAAATTAGGTAACATGCAGTGAATACAGCCTCAGCCCATAACTTCTTCTCTCCAAGCCAGCACTACTGAGCATACTTCGTGATCTCTCCATCACTGTCCTATTGAACCTTTTTGCAACTCCATTCTGCTGTGGAGTATAAGGTGTAGTCTTATGTCTTTTAATCCCATGGTCTTTACGGTATTTTTCAAATTCATCAGAACAAAATTCACCGCCATTATCAGTCCTTAAGCATTTTATTTTTCCACTAGTCTGATTTTCAACAAGGTTTTTAAATTCCTTAAACTGACTAAACACTTCTGATTTACTTTTCAAAAAATAAACAAATTCTCTTCTTGAATAATCATCAATGAACAACACATAGTATCTTGACTTAGACAAAGAAGGAACATCCATTGGACCAAATACATCTAAATGAGTATAATCTAGCAAACCAAAAGATTTATGAGGACTAGAATAAAAAGAAATGGGTGCTGCTTTCCATATATACAATGCTCATAGAATTCAAATTCAAGATTATAATCTTCAAGCCCCTCAACCAGGTTTTTGTTCTTCAAGGTTTTTAAACCTTTTTCTCCTATGTGGCCTAACCTATGATGCTAGAGCATAGTCTTCTCTGTTGGAAGTTTTACTTCTATAGAGTTTACATAATTAGGGATGATCCCCTCTTTACCTCCATGAGTAGCTTTCAGTGACTTTCTAGAGACACTATTACATTGAACAACATGTGCGTCCAACTTGTACAGGGTACCAATTCGAGCACCTCTAGCCAGCACCATAGAGCCTCTAGTCATCTTGTAGCCATTCCTAGAAAACGTGACTTGTACTCCAATATCATTCAACTTACTAACAGACAGTAGATTTTGAGCCAGACCTAGTATGTGCATAACATCCTTGATCCCCTTTACTCTGCCATCAGGGAATTGGATTCTGACTCTTCCACGGCCAATAATCTCCAAAGTTGAATCACTTGCCAAGTACACCTTTCCATCATCGTATTCTTCATACTTTGTGAACCAGTCTCTATGAGATGTCATGTGGAAAGATACTTTAGAATAAATCAGCCAGACATCATCTGATGCCTGTGTAGCCAAGGTAGCAATGAAGGCATCTGAATCAGCCTGAGAAGAATCATTGTTGGAAGAGTACTTCTTCTTCTTCTTTTTCTCCTCTTTACAATCCTTTCAGACATGACCAGGTTGCCCACAGTTTCAGCACTTCACCTTAGACTTCTTGCCAGGAGACTTTGATCTCCCCTCTGATTTCGATTTGGACTTCTTGTCCTTCTTCTTGCCTTTCTTTTTTGATATCTTCCTCTTACAGCAAAAGCTTCCTTAGCCATCTCAAAATATTTCCTTCTCAATTCTTTTGATAGCAAAGAACCAACAACATCTTCCATCTTGAAACTGGATGTTGTACTCCCAATGGCCATCACCAGATGATCCCAAGAGTCTAACAAAGAACATAATAATAGCATATAGCGATCCTCTTCTTCAGTCTTTACACCAACATATGTTAATTGAGCAATCAACATATTGAATGTGTTCAAATGATCAGCTACAGACCCTCCTTCCTGCATTCTCAAAGAATACAACTTCTTCCTCAGAAACAATTTATTCACCAAGGACTTCCCCTGATAAATAGATGCCAGTCTCTTCCACAAAGAAGATGCGGTCTTCTCCTCATGCACATTCAGAAGAACTGAGTTTTCCAAACAGAGCCTTATCAGCCCCTTAGACTTCCTATCTGCAAGGTCCCAATCTTCTTGCTTCATACCTATAGGTTTAGTTCCAGACACTGCAAGCCACAGATCACGATCAACTAGAAGATCCTCCATCTTGAGTTTCCACAACTCAAAGTTATTGCCATTGAATTTCTCTATTTCAATCTTTCCATATGTGCTAGCCATCTCAACCTGTAATCAGAAATAACAAACTCTACAAGACTCCCACTGAACATAATTGACTCAAAAAACCCAATGTACCCACAAGGATAACACAACTAGCCAGGATCTGATACCACTTGTAGGGAAAATTAGATGTGGAAATAACTCTCCTAACGTCAAAACCTCATAGAAGAATGCGGATATACTTTTAATTTTTCAATTACAATTCAATTAAGATGCACTATGAAGTAGATAGAAGAAATAGAATATTTGACAATCACACATGAACACCAACTATACGTGGGAAAACCCTTACAGGAGAAAAACCCACCACACCAAGAGAAGTCACTTTGTATTACAGTAATAAAGATTACATACAAGTTTCAGACTTATCTTTCTGATGTCTGTTTATAGCAACATTCACCATGAACAATCTTGTATAGGAACCTTCAAGTTACAGTCTTTATAGATTATAATACATTTACTGATCATACAACCACCCAACAATCCGTCGATGCAACCAATTGATCACAATCTGCAATCACAGAGTATAACCATGTTGTTCCATGTCTATCGAGATTCCTCATAGAACCATCACAACAAACAATCTTCCAACTGTTTAGATTCGGCTTCTCCTATTGGTCCATGAGACTCCACATAGGATGGTCAAATGGTCAAAAGAAATTCAATCTTTGTTGGCATCTCGGTGAGATACTAACAGTGTCAACTCGACGCCCAAAAGCTTCATATCGATGTCGCCAAGAGTTATCGTTATCGCCAAGATGTTTCACCGAGCTTACAACTTGTATAGGCTTCAGTTTTCCTTTCGGCAAGAGTATCGCTCTCACCAAGACATCCCAACGAGCCTTCTTGTGTTACACCGAGTTCAGGAGACTATTGCTAAAACATCCTTATGTTTCCAGGAGATCATACCGAGTTCCATATGTTATACCGATCGACAAACAATATTCAGAAAGACTTATTAATCTCGCCAAGAGGTTTCTCTGAGATCTCCTTATGTCACCCCGAAGCCATCAATAGTTGCCAAGACATATGTCCTTCACTAAGACTTTACTCTGAGATCTCTAAGTTACATCAAGACCACCATTCGCTAAGAGTTATACCAAAGACTTCTCATCATTGGCAAGACTCACCAAAGTCACTGGGACTTCTTACCGAAACCAGCGTATTACACCAAGACCATTATTAGAACCTCCATTGGTGAGACATTTGCACATCGGTAAGAATTCTTACCGATAGACTATTAAGATACGCCGAAGACCACAACATGTAACATACTATTGGCGAGACATGTTACTTTCAATAAGACTTCTCACCGAGCTGCCATAGGTCATCCCGATGACTCCAATGTGAATCCCCGTCGACGAGACCTTCCAATGTCGCTGGGACTTCTTCCCGAGTAATGTGTCACCCCAAATCCCCTTATCGCTATGATTCTCCCTGACGCCCGATTGAATGGCCTATCAGCTAGAGGTCTCCACGCAGTAAGATGTCACAATGACTGCTTCTTGTCACATCGATAGACTCCAAAGTGTAACCATTCGATGAGACTCCTCCAAGGTCACAACGACCTGTAAAAAACATGGTGCTCCAAACTGCTCGTTGGCCAGACATAGAAGATGTCACACCGATTTGGCTCCAATGGAGGTTACAGCCTGTGATGTTTGAGGCACATATTTCCAACACATTCAGGAAGCCAATCATGCAATGAAAAATTTCATTCAATTAAATAGCGATGGAGATCAAATTAATATAAGTGCCCTTCCTTGGTTATTAACGGAGCAGCAAAGCAATGCTATAAAAGAAGTCATACAAAAAATTCAATTTCCCATAGGATTTGTTGCAAACATAAACAATATCATAACAAAGAAAGGTGAATTTAGGTCAGGGATGAAAATGCATGATTGGCATACCTTCATTTAGGTAATTATTCTAGTATATTATATATATATTTGTATATTGCATGTACTTTTCAATGTGTTATGTTTACTACTTTTGGAAAAATAATGGAAACATTATTTTATAATTGTTGCAGTACGTTCTACCTCTATCTCTCTCAGAAAACTTTGACAACAATGTCAAGCAAGTTATATATGATATTGGAAAATACATGAGGTAATTAGCGATATTTGTTCAATTCATTGTATAGATCTTATAATTTCCATTTGTTTTACTTGTTATGTAATATATTGTATATTTTTTTTAAATCTTATTAATATATTTGTGCCTTTAATCTCTTGTAGATGGTTGTCATCTAAAGAAATCCATAAAGAAGATATAAATTATTGGAAGAGAAAAATTCCTCGTCTAATGTGTGAAATGCAAAAGTGTCTACCTTTGGCATTTTTCAATGCACAAGAACACTACCTCATACACCAAGTTGAGGAGATTGAATTGTGTGGATCTGTACACACAAGGTCAATGTGGATGGTTGAGAGGCACTTGAAATTTTTAAAGGCTTTGGTTAGAAAAAGAGCACATCGTGAGGGTTCTATGGTGGAGGGATATATGGTATACCAAACCATGGTGTATATTACTGAATATCTTCCTAAGTTTGTAGCAAAGATCCATGTAGATTGCATTTGGGAACCTAACTCCATTAACAAATTCAAAGGGGAGTACCTGATGGGGAAAGGTAGATTGAGGGAAGTGAGAGGTAATTATAATATGGTCATGGAGACTAATTAGAATACATTTTACATTTGGTTTTTATGTATATAGTACTTATTTAATTATTAATCTTCAATATACATCAATTATAAATTAAGGTCGTATATCGTGGTAATTAACTAATTATACATCATTTGTGAATTTCAATTTTTTATGATACAGTTGGTTGAGAGTGGGATTCACTACATTTGTACGTCACAAACAATCTTGATTGGATGACGGTATGTATTGAACGATGTCAACAATCTGGTTGCACATTAACATGGGAAGGTGTAGCTTCATTGGTTAAAGAAGCTCATCGTAATGGAGATTCCAATGTTACACAAAGGGAAATTGATTTAGCATATGGTTTAAGAGATAAATAGGTACGTATAAATATATTAATCACCCATATTATTTAATTATTTTCAATTATATTGATGTATATACATGTTGAGATTGTTTTCTTTGTATACATTCGGCCAAGAATAAATATGTTTATCAAGCATTGATATTGCAATGGTACACATGTTTATTATGTACCAAGTGAAACACCCACAAAGGCTATGGTGCGAAATGAGTAAATAAATTTTGAATCAAAAGAAGTTGGATGACCACGAAAAAACTTTTGTGATTTTTTATAGGATATGCGATTATTTGGTGACTAATGTTTCATAGAGGCATTGTACATCTAGAGTCCTGAAGAATTGATACTATGGGATTTTGGATGATATACTTGGAAGGTGTGAATTTAGAGATACAGGAAATTGGGTTATGTTTGTCGTCCTATGGTACATGCTATGATTGAATGAAAATGATCCTGAGAGAATTGTTATTGAACATGATAATGGATTTACCATGGTTAATACAAGGTCGATCGAGTGAGCTGGAAATGAACCCTATGTTCTTCCAAGCCAATGTGAGCAGATATTTTACTCAGAGGTTCCAGGTAAACCGGGTTGGTTATTTGTTGTTAGACATGATCCAAGAGCAAGGCCAGTAAAGTATAATGTGGTGGAAGAAGAAGATACCGAAGAACTAGAAGATGATGTAGATGATAACTAGGATCAACAGTTAGTTGATGATGTGCCTGACGAAGATGTCGAAGAGGAGGAACTAGATCATGATGATGTAGGAGTTAATGTTGATGAAGATGATATCCATGTGGATGATGACATTATCTAAATTGATATCAATGACGACGATGATGATATGACCAATCCTTACAATGTTGAATCTGGATCGGATGATACAGACAAAGAGTTGGATGAAGAATATCAATGACATTGAAATGTATGAGTTATGCGATTGCATTATCTATTTGATATTAATTTCTTGATAGAATTATATTTGACTTATGTGGTTACATAATTAATTCATGATGTTTTTAATTTTTATGCCATTACATAATTAATTCATGATGTAATTTTTAATGTTTAATTTTAATTCATGATGTTACAACTATTGTAGCTCTCCTAGAAATTTCCATATGATCATAATGAATAGTATTTTGGGAAATTTCATGAAAGATGGCACATTGATCGTAGTAGTGAAATAATTGCAAAGTCATTTAGATTTTTTAGACCAATCACCCTTCACAATTTCATTTTTAGGATCATCTCCAATTTAATTACTAGGAAACATAAGGTAGGATTTGATTGGCTTATCTTGGAGAAACATTGTGGCTTTGTGTAATGTGAGCAAATTTTGGATGGGGTAGTGGTGCAAGAGCACCTACACCTCATATTCTATGCTTAATCATGTGATGATAATTAGGGAGGTCAATAGGTTGGTTTAGGCATTTCAAGAATGTTTTATTGTGAATAAGGTCACTCAAGACCATTAGTCATGTTCTAGGTGAAGTTTTGAGTTATGAGTTTGAGTTTTGTAGCCTTTTTAAGGAAAATTGGAGAATTTACATGTAAAAAGGTGCAAGGTTAGTGTCATGTCAATAATAAGGATATTATCAAGCCACTATCATGGTCTTAGAGGTTTCCTAGGAGTTTCAATATATTTGAAAGGTCAAAAAATTAAAACATTTCAATAGTGATGTTAACAACCTTGAAATTAGTGTGTTTTATGTTTCATGTGATCATAAAAGATTAAAAAGTCAGTTGTAGAGGTGGTTGTTCAATGGTTGAGGTGTAAAGGCCTTTAAAAGTCATAAAGTGATCATTGTAAAGGTTTTTGATGGTTGAGGATTTAAAACACAAGCTCTTGACATTCCAAAATATGTGTTTTTCTTCAAAATTTCTATATTTTTCCTGTTTTGCAGCACTGTACGGTCACATACAGCCATATTTTGGTGTGAAATCAATTCCATGTCATGAAGATATGTGTTAGCTTTGATTTGAATCTGATTCTAGGGTAAAAAAAAAGGCCAAATGATTTGAACCTTCTTCTCTTCAAGTGTTGCCAAACCTAGGTGGGTCTACCTTTGCAAACTGAGAAGACTTAAGTGATGTGATTTTGTTTACAACAATCTATTCACAATGGCAATCTTACAGTGAACAAATATAATCCTAATAAAGTGTATGTTTAATATTAGAATATGTTCAGTTAACAGATGTAAAAAATAAAATGGATAAACTAAAAGATGAAATGTGTGAGACCAGTGCCTTGTTGGGTGTATGGAGTCTAATGAGATCTAGAAAAGTGTAATCTATGATGGCAATAATTCAAACTATTTGGCACACAGATGTAGTTTATAACTTGCATAAACGTGCAAGTAAATGACTAACAAACTCTACTTGAGATAGAATGAAAATCCTAGTTATGCGATTCTTCTTATTGATCCAATTAATACTCTTCAATTACTATGATTGACTAGAAGGGTTTAATCTTTACTTGAAAGAACCAAATAATCACATCACACAAATACAACAAATGTGTATTAGTAAACTAAATATATGCTTGATATATCAATTTAAACAATAAAAAAGCATCAAAATGGAGACAGCCAGATAACTGTATAATTCCACAAACAACTGATACCAAGATTAAGCCACAAGTTCATACATCTTCATTAACTTCATCGAAATTCATACATGCATTTGAGTCTTTTAAAGGAAAGTTTCATTGAAAACTATCTACTATATCTTTTTGCTATCTGCCTATATCTGTTTTACATTATGAAATAGATATAAATATATCAAAATTGTGAAAGGATGCGTCCTTTCAAAAATGTATTTTGCTTAACAACAATAGCAAACTAAAAATTATGCTCTATTAAGCCATAAATGGAAAAATGTAATTACTAAGTTCTTAATAATCTAGATGATATTTCTAAACTACTGTGACTGACTTGAAGGATTTAATCTTTACTTGAAAGAACCAACAAATCACACCACACAGATGCAGCAAATGTGCATAGATAAACTGAACATATACTTGATATATCAATTTAAATAGCATAAAATTATCAACCTTGGAGACAACTTAATAATTATGTTTTTAATTAATCAAACAAACAACTGATACCAGAAATGTGTCACAAAATCAAATAACTTCCATTGATTCCTTCATAGTTTCAAACATGCATCCAAGTCTCTTGTAATGTGAACATCATAGAAAGTTATCTATCATATATTTCTCCTATTCATCCTATGTCCTTTTGATATCAAAAAATGGATACTTATACATCAAATACTTGAAAGGACGCGTCCTTTCAAAAATGTATTTTGTTTAACAACAATAAATTAAAGCAAGTGATTAAGCTTTGTTTAGCTACAAGTGAATCTTTGATAAGTGATCCAAGTAGTCCTAACTCTCATGCATATCTGCATCTCCTAATGCATTCTGAATTGTGATCTCGATTTTCACCATCTTCTCATTCTGTTTGTATGCTTCATCCAATGTTGTATCTTTCTCAGTAGCCTTCTTCAAGATCTCCTACAATATTGATTCACATTCACCATTCTACCTAGTTGCTTTCTTCAATCTTCCTCCATCATCAAAGAATACAGTGAATCCTTGTTTAGCACCATCAATTAGTCCCTGTGCATCCCCCTGTAATTCTTCAAGAAAATCTTTGTTCTTGCTTATAAGATGATTTACAGTGTCGATTGCCACGCTATCAAGAGTATCCCTTTGGTTTATTTCCTGGAGCTTCTCTTGGATCCTGCCATCTATCCTCTTATGTTCCTATACTGTATTAAAATTTTGTGAATGTGTTCCCCTGAGCTTACTCAACCAAGTCATTAGGTTGGCTTGTCTCTTTTTAATTACTGCTACAAGTGCATCATATTTCCCTTGAGAATAAGCACTTGAACCTTCCCACTGATCCTTTGTTTGTGAACTTTCACCATGAGTTAACAACTTAGTTGATCCCATTGTGACTCCCAACATATATTTCAGGCGGTCATTTTCCCTCAACATTCTCCCATTGTTCATCTTGTACATTTCTTTTTCTTTGATCAACATTTATATCTAGTCCTTGTTTAGTTTTTCTATATTTATCCCAATTTCTATTGTTGCCACATGATCAACCTCTCCAATCTTCAGAGTCATAACATGCCAAAATTATTTCTCAGTATCAATAAGAACTGATTTTCTATGAGGTGGATACAAGGCCCAAATCATTAATGACCCTTCATCTAGATTATATTTAGACCCTACATATACATTTGTCACTCCCTCAGGGCTGAGCTTATGTGTGGCATTATTATTCTTCAAAAAAATGTCAAAAACCAATGCAGAAGTGAGATCCAACCCCGGAAAGATCATAACACTAGCATCTTCTAACATTTTCCTTCCTTTCTCAGGGGTCATACCTGCCATCTCTCTTTCCACACTCAATTCCAAATCATTTAGTAACTTCTCCTCATTACTTGGTGCGATATTGTCAACTGTTTTTCTTATTGCTTTTCATTTTTGTTTATACAAGAAAGCCCTAAACTCTGGAGAATTTACAAATTCACTATTTTCCACAAATGATTTGTATTCCATTTGTCTTGTGTCTATGTCTAGGATTTCTTCAGTACCCAATTCTCTGGCAAGGCATTTGTAGTCCTGGGTCCTCAATCTAGAAATATTATTGGGTGTGATTTGTGGCATATCATCTCTAGATGCCTCCTCTCTAGAAGATAGCAATTATGTATCCTACAGTCCTTGGTTATATTCTTCAACCAATCTTTCTACTTCTTTTGCTTCTAAGTTCCTAATCATATCATCAAACTGATAGGGTACATGATTATACCCTCCAAAGTTTGTCTTTTGTTTAGTAGAATTAATGTATCCTTCCAGGTCAAAGTTCTTTCTTGGTGGTCCTTTTTTTCATGTTGTATTGCAATAACTTGTCAAGAATCAGATCATATCCTTCATTTTCCAACACAGTAAAATCACCAAAGCATAGTGTACTAGGCATAAAAGATTTCTTTCCAAAAGAGCTCAAGTTCATAACACTAGAAAAGTCCATTTTCCTGGCAATTTCTATATAGGCAATCCTGTCTAGAACTGTTTTGGGTAGAATAAATGGGGCATCCTCAAATCCATACACTCTAATCATAGTAGCATCCTCCAAATAGTACCAATCCCCCCAATTGTGATTAATTGGCCCATTAAAATCCTTAGGTCTAAGAAACCTCTTTATTTCTTCAGACAAAGAATAGGCACACAGATGATTATAGAATTTATACAATGGTTTCACAAAATATTCCTCAAAATGAACAAAACAGGAATTAGCAAACCTGCTATCCCAGATAGCATTCCATAACTAAAAGAGCAATAACTTTCCTTCCTTGTCAAACTGCGAAACCCTTAGTTCCTTAGGCCACATCCCTAACTCTTGTCTAAAATATAACACTATGTGCATTAATAGTGAATACAACTTAAGATGTAAAACATGGGCTCCATTCTTTATTGCCATCAATCCTGAATCAAGACCTTTGAAAATATATGAGGCATAGTCAAAAGGCCTAGAGTTGTGACATTAAATATCTACTGAAATCACCATGGGCACAATTGACATGTATTCAGGGACTTCCATTCCCAACACCCGACCTACCGAAAAATAGGTGTATCTCATATAGGGCTCAAATAAGTCAACATGGAATGGGGATCCATCACTATCTTCTAGCGTAACTGGTTTTCCACCCTATTTAGTTCTATGTAATGGTAGCCTCCAACCCTTATAAATTGTGTCCATCCTCCAGAATTCCTTCTCTAATTCTTCACATACAATTTTTTCATTACATACCCCTTCCAATTTGAAAACCTCACCTATTGCATCTTCTGATACATGCATAAATGATTTCTCAAATGGGTCACCGATGGTTTTAAGCTTTGAATTATAATGGGTAGCTAACAACTTCACCAATTCTACATTAATGAACACATTAGGGCAAACAAGCTTCCCCAAGTTAAGATTTCATGGATTACATATTGGTTCGAAATGATTCCTTCGATGATAATGAAAATTGAACAAATCATAACCTCTTATTGGGGTCCAAATATCACCTATGTGCTTACATTTATCATCCAATTTATCTACTTTTTCCCTAAGCTATCTAGAACATCTAGATTTGGGTCCAGAGCCAGGTAATTGATCAATAAGATCTTGATTTAATTTTCTCTCAGTACCCTTTGGCTCAACTTTAGACTCAATTTTCTATTTTTTTCCTTTAGGGCGACTACTTTCCCCATGTTTCCTACCCTTTAATTTTCTTGAGCTAGTAGCTTCCATTTTATCTTTTCAAAATTGCAAAATTTAGAGTACAAAGAACTTACTATATTTCGCTGGAAATATTTGAACTAAAGAAATATCCTGGCCCTTCATTTTTCCCCTTTTCTTCCTCCACTACCAATTCCGCAACAATGTCTTCTATCAATTCCCTTCAATTCATGAAATTACTTATGCTTCGTGGCACCATTAATGTCTTAGCTTAAGCACAAGTGTAGCAAATTTTTGAATTTCTATCACATCATGTGATTATATTGCCAAGACATTTCAAACCTTGGGAGATCCTTTTATTTTGGGCTTAGCCAACGTTCATTGATCCTCTTGTTGATAAAAAAGACATCACATCCTTTTCACCGATACAAAATTTATCCATTTAGCTTATATAGATATCGTCCAGAGTCACCCCGACAATTATTTTGATTCATTTGTATCTTTATCAGTAAGAGATCAGGTATTGCTAAGATATTCTGCAGTTTCCTTGACATTGTGAGTCTCCCTGATGATTGTTACTTCGATCTCAAGTATGTCACCAAAATTCCTGTTGATGTAACTTATTCATCGGTGAGACCGTGAACTATATCTTTCCAATGTGCATCCTTTTATGAAATTTGATCAATATGAAATTCCCGACCTCTTGTCAATATGCTGGAAAATATAATGATTTATGAATCAGAGAGACCTACACCATCTCTTGTTGATATGGCTTTGAACATGAGCATAGCTGATCTTCGAATTTACCCACTATCACATCAAATTTTCTATCAGCAAGACAATTCAAACTTTGGGCAATCCTTTTATTCAAGCTTGACTAACGTTCATTAAACATTCTTTTGGTCAGGGAGACATTACATTGATATCACATAATCTATCCATCTGATTCATATAAATGTCGCAAGGAGTCACCACGATGACTATCTTGATTTTTTTGTGTCTTCATCGACAAGACATGGTGTATCGCTAGGACATTTAGTAATTTTCCCGATGTTATAAGTCTCCTTGATGATTATTCCTTCGATCTCAAGTATGTCGCCAAGACTCCTGCTGATGTAATCTTATCGGCGTGACATAGTGGGTCAGGAGGAAATTTTGAACTCATTTCGATAGTGTTTGTCTTGGCGATAGTATGTTTCTTTGTTTTGTCAGTAAGACAAGATGAGTGTTTCGTCGATGATATTTCATTGGCGAGACAAATGCACTCAGGCTGACTCATGGATCTTACTCTGATGGCATTGGTCTGGCCGATACAACTCCTTGTGCTTTGATCGGTGAGACAAGATAGGTTTCTTGCCGATGGAACTTCATCGGTGAGACCTATATGCTCAATATGACCTTTTCATTTCACCACGATGGAACTTGTCTTGCCGAAAAATCTCTTTATCAGTGAGACCATGGACGGTGTCATCCCGATGTGTATCTTCTTATGTAATCTGATCGGTGTGACATTTTTGTTCTTTCGTTGATATGCTGAAAATGAGAATATAATGATTTATGAATCAGAGAGACCTACACAAATTCTTGCCGATATGGGTTATTTGAATACTATATTTTGGAGGTTTTTCATGATATCAAATGGTTAAGAATGATGTGATCATATGTGACTATGATGGATTATACTCAAGATAAGGTTCTCTTTAGGGAATCAACGAGTGAAAAATCACTGTAAAATTTTAAAATTTTTACAGTTCCAATAGAGGCATAAAAATTGTTGCCCCAAGGTTTCATGGGCATATGACAAGTTTAAAGGCTAGTGGCTTTGTAAAATAGGCCTAATCATCCTAATCAACACAACCTAGAAAGGGTGATTTTGGTGATTTGGGAAAGTTTTGAGTTATTGGGAAAAAAATAGGTTTGCACTGTTACAAGGATTCTAGGAGTCAAAGTGTGAAATCTGACTTCTGTTGTTTGCCAGGCTTTGAGAATTGTTTGGATTGTTTAAATTGGTCATTCTAAACTTATTGGAAGCCTCTTAAAGGTAGGTTGTAAAATTTATGATTAAATATATCTCTTAGAATCCTTTTTGTCCCAATTTGAAAATAATTCTATATTATAGAATACATTTAAAAAAAAAATTAAGATGAAAATAGTAAGGAAAAATCAAACAAGTATCTTTATGAAAGAAGCATATTGGTGTGAAATTAAATATGATTTGTATTCCAATGTAAAAACTACAAAGAATGGAAACAATTATTTCAACACATAAACTATTACGTAGTAGTCAATTAAAATGAAAAAGCTTACTCTATATTAGCTAGGATACACAACTAAGAAAATGACCTAAATAGTCTAATAATTTGACCATTAGCATATAGAAATTCATATAGAGTTGTAGATCTCTTCCATTTAAAAAACAAAAAACAATATTAGGTAGATAATCAAACATCTTTCATTTCTACAGTGACTTATTTATCCTACAGGAACTAAGTATATAGTATACAAAGAAAGCCAACAAACTCACAACTACCCCTATTTTGAAGGATTTTAGTTTTCTCCCCTTCCTAATCTCCCTAATATTGTCTAATTATTTTAAAGAGACCAAGGGTCATATACAACATTCAATACTAAATAAGCAATTTAATGAAACTTGTAGAATAACAAAATAATTGCTACATTTGGCATTTTCATGTGGAATGAAAGTGGTAGCAATAATCACTTATAGTTTAATATACTATTTTTATAAGAAGGATTGACAGTACAGAAGAGATGAAGTGTTATAGGTTTAATAAAAACACTATTATAGTTTACTGTATATACTATGTATGCTTACTATAGTTAATATATGGGGAATGGGAATGGAATGGGAGAAAGAGAGATAGGAATATGGGAAAGAGAGAAAGAGATGATAGATATAGGAAGAGAAGAGAGGTGGAGATAGAGTGATGGATGAGGGGGATAGGAGGGAGAGATGGTAATAGATAGAGGGGAGGGAGAAAGGGATATAGATGATAGGTAGATGGGGGCAAAATCCAGCGATCAGATCAATAAAACGAAATCGGCAAGATCAGAATAAAGATCAGAATAAAATCCATCGATCCGCGATCACGCGGAAATCAGAATCCATCGACGTCGATCAAAGATCAGGAGATGAGGTGATGGGAGATGCTGTCAATCACCCTCCCTATATCTCTATCTATTCATCCTTGTCTCTTTATCTCTCTACCCCTCTCTATCTCTTTGTCTCCCTTTCTATTTGTATGTTTGTCATTATCTCCCTCTCTCTCTATATTTTCTTCCCTATATATATTTATCTTTGTCTCCTTAAGTGTGCGATGGGTACATTGAAGAGGTCTTAAAGGAGAACTATCATATCTTTAATCAAATGGCATGCTACCTTGAGCATAACTCCCCAAGGACACATGCCATCCTTGGATTGTTGACATGAAACAACCAGTCAAAATTTAGTTTCTCTTCCTCTCTCTTACATGCATCTCTTATGTTTCTCTCTCTCATGCTCTCTCTCTCTCTCTCTCTCTCTCTCTCTCTCTCCCATCTCTAAGTTCATCTCTTTCTCTCCATTCTCTATCTTTTTAGTTTCTATCTCTCTTTGTATTAGCTAATAGGCTACATATATTGTGAGATTTGAGCTTGAAACAAATCTCATGCCTAGAAACCACTATTGTGTCATTGGAAAACAAGTTTCAACTGCCATTTAATGGTAAACCATCTATAGTGTAATGGTAAAATCCTCTAAAATATCAGGTAAAAGCCTATATATACTATTATATAATAATAAATATAATTATATTATACATAATTTAATCTAATATCACTATTATATTAAATATATTTTGTATTATATAAAAATATACCTATTATTAATTATTAATTATAATAATTTTATATGTATTTAATAATTTTGTTAAAGAATATAATATATACTTATAATAAGTCAAATAATTATATTATTTATTATGTAAAATATAGCTAATATATAATTAACTATATTGTAGAATATTAAAACCTAGCTAAATGGCGCCATAATTTTCAATTTAATTAACATACTCCAAAACCTAACAAAACCAAGTTGTAGCTCGTCAAATTGGAGAAGTGAAAGGTCAATACCAGTGCCGAGGAAGAGTTTGGAATTAAAACAAGGTCAATACCAACGCTGATGAAGAGTTTGGAGGAGTGAAAACAAGGTTAATACCAGAGCCAAGGAAGAGTTTGGAGGAGTGAAAACAAGGTCAATACCAGTGTTGAGGACGAGGTTGAGGGCACTCAGGGAAAATCGATGACCAAGGGACAATGAGTACTATAAGTTTGGCACCCCCATTCTCTTTAACTTGCAATTTTCATGCCTAGTTTCCAAATATCTTCTCGTACATTGGCACCCCCATTCTTGTAAAATGGTATAAGATAAGACAAAAAAAATATATTAGTCTTTCACATTTTTATCGACCAGGCTCAGGTCTTGGAAAAATTCCCATGATATACCCACATCTTGGTTGAGGTCTAGGATTTCATCACACATAGCCTTCATCGCATGAGTCTGAAGCAATTGTAGACTTAGCCCTCTCTACAAGCTTAGTGAATTTGACCACTTTATCTTTATTTTTCCTCCAATCTTTATGTTTGTCCCTCCCCTTTCAATCATCTTGCACAACTTGAACTTATAGTTGCCTTTTCTTATTGATCCTTCATGTGCTCATGTCAATCTAGTTAGTTGACCACATAGTTACCCCCAACATCCTCCACATTAAGTTTAATGCCTCCCACCTCCTCCAAAAAGATTGGAATTGTCATCATTCTCATCTAGAACTCATAATTAAGTCCCACTAAATTTTGAGGTTCAATTTGTTGGTGGGAACATGTTATTCTTTGTTGTATGACCTACCTCAAATATTATGTCTGCAAAGTTTCTAAAAACATAAAACAATAAGAAAAAATTTGAAGGTACAACTAAAAAGGGGTTATTTCCTTTTGGCCTCCTCCACCTCTTATATTTCAACATAGCATGGAATTACGCTTACATAACATAAACTCAAACAAATGGAAGTTTATAGGGGCAAAGGAGCCCAAGTATATGCTAGGATAAGCTAGATCTAATGAATGGAAATAGAGGCATACAATTCTTCTTTAATACCTCCACCACAAACATATGCAAGGAAAGGTCTCTTGCCTTCTTGGTAGTGATAACCTCCTCCACACACAACCCTTAAAAATTATGAATAGAGGAATATAATCTTTGAAGAACTCAAAGTTGATTCTCTCCTACCTGATGCAATTAGTAATTTTATCCTTACAAACATTTATAGTGATTACTAGAGGCACATAGACCAATTCTTCATAATAGAAGAATTTGATCATACTTTTCCAATGATGGAACTATGAGAAAACCATAGGTTAAATGAATAATTCCTAGCTAAGTTCTTTAAATCATGTCCAACCATATAAGAGAAGACCATTGCTATGTGTACCTAGATACCATGGAGAAAGGCTCTTTTGGCTCTTTCATCAATCAAGGTATTGTTAAATTTTAACACCTAAAAGTGAGAATGAAGAATCTTTCCTAGGATGGTGGCCAATTATGATTCTCAACACCTAGATTACAAAATCTTTGTCAATATCATTGCCATCACAATTAAACCTATTGCTTGAGATATAGTCATACAGGTAAATAAATTGGATTTCTTGATAGTAGATACATTCTAGAAAATTTAATCCTTGCATAAGAGATTGTTCAATGGGCCCAACAAACTACTCATGATGCCCTTAAAATTAAGTTAAAACTTTGACAAGGCTTATGATTGCATCAAATGTCCTTTCATTTATAAAAGACTCAAATGGATTTATTTTTAACCCTAAATTATTATCACACATTCATCTCTTTGTTAATGAGTGATTTCACAATAGTGTGTCCCACTTGTCAGATCAGGCAAAAAAATAATCCCAAAATTTCAAAATTACAAAATACTAGTTGAATGAAGAACCTTCATTTGAAGGTGATGTCGTCATGACCTTTGAATGAAGAACCTTCATTAAAAAATGATGCCATGTCAAGACTTTCAAATGAAGGTATTTTTTATTTTAAATATTTCATGTCCAAAATGCTTTATAAAAGGAACCTTTTCATGAAGGACCTTCAAATGAAGACCTTAATTCAAAGGTCCTTCATTAGAAGATCCTTCATATGAAGGTTCCTTTAATGCCATCCCATTATAGCTCTTAGAGTTGTTAGAGATATATTTTTTTCGAAGTAGAGATTGGACCATCAAATAGTGTCGCCATGAGTCTACCAAGATATCCATCAAATTAATAAACCCTGAGTTAACAACCACAAATTCACAAGAAAATTTCCCCTATCAGCCCTAGGGCATCAATTCAATGCCAAGTTTCTTGCTTTAATAGACCCCTAAATTCAATGAACCTCTATCATACCATGTTGCAAACCATTCCACCGAGTTACAATTCCAAGACAGTGGGTGGATTGGTGGATGTCATTTCTATTTAGCCCTCAAACCCTTACATAGGAAAAATAGGGTAGTCCCTGTATTTGATTGTTTTCTCCCACAAAACAATAATTTAGCACTTCAAAACAAATGAAAATGAAAGGGAAAACATATATTTATCTACACCAATGATCTCAAAGCATTTCAAGCTTGTACGAATCCATACAACACAAAAGAACTTCAAAAAAGTAGTAAAAACACAAAAAATTGCTTCAAGAACGTGGTATTTGATATAAAATTTTGGTATCAACTCCTCCAACAATTGCAACAATTGTGCAATGGGATGGGAATAAAATAAGATAGAAGTGGGATAAGAAATGCATTGTTTGAAGCATCAAACCAATATGCAAAGATGAAAGAAAGTGCTAACCCCTTAAACTGAAAAAGTTTCTTTTAACTTTAAGTTTGTTGGGTAGCCGATTCTTTTAAGTTATCAAATCCTACCATCATACATAATCAAAATGTTGTTGTTTCAAATGACTATGAGCACTGATTTTCACTATTTGAAGATGTTGAAACCTTGTCATAGAGAACCAGAACATTGATGCAAATCCACCATCCTGCACTAAAACATACCAAGAGTCTCCAAGCAATTAGGACATAGGAAGCATTTAAGATGCACTAAACAATTTTATTGCCAAAGCCTAAACTTCTCGATGACTTAACCAGGCCTAGTACACACTCCCTCCCCATTAACCACTTAGACATATGGAAATTAAATGTAAATTTTCTGCTATTTTAGTCATGTAGGTGTCCAATAAACCACTTGGTGGTGTTTCCCTTCAAGTTTATTTACTTGAATGAAGAGAAAAATTCCTTTGATTACAATTAGAGAATACATTCGAGGCCTTGGTTGTGTAACTGGTGGACCATAGTCACATTTAGCACTTGTTACAAATTTTGGGAGTTAAAACGTTAAGTAGATTTGATTTGTGATGGACACATTTGGAAGGTAGTAACAATAGCTTGCAATCTATCAAGACTTGATTACCTTATAACCTGTGAAATTCTAGTGATGAAATGATAGATTAATCATAATGTCACCTTGGGATCACATCACCATGAAAGAACTTCATCCAACATCCCATATACAACTACCACCAAATAGGTATTTTTCAGATCTATCTTCCTCGAGCAAGGGAAATTCAAGAAGAATAGAGGAAAGCGAGACATGTAGTAGGTCTAAAAGAGGGAGATCAACTAGAGGTCAAAAGATTAGAAGAAAATTCTATAAACACATGGAATTTTTTCTTGCTGAAGGGGGGTCATGTTCTTATGATGATGAGAGCATAGGTGACATCGAGGTGCCCTTGAGGTACAAAAATCTACAGAAACAATGGGTACCCAAGGAACTTCCTCCAATAAACACTAATTTTTGTGTCAACGAGAGGATATATCACATAGCACCATCGTCATTACATGGTTTGGGCCTATTTTTTATGGATGATATAAAGGTATGTTATGACAAAGCTACTAAATTGATGGAGTATGTCGGACCCTCAAGAGAAGCTGGCTAAAGATTGGATGAAATTGGTTTGATATACACGAAGTATGCATAGGTATGCACTATTAGCAAATTATATACAACTAAAAGATAAGGATCAAAATAAAGGAGTGGCTATGTACATTGACGAAAGGCCAAAAGCATTAGGGAATATTGTAGGGTTTATAAACAAAGATTACGACCTAGGTCAACAAATAAGCAAACCTACCTCGCATATTCTGAGGCAACGCAAGGGAAACCATGGTATTCATATGTATGACAAAAATCAATAACCTAGGGAAGAGTTGTTAAACGATTACAATTTGAATCACTTAGATACAAACACAGTTACTATGGGGGTGGTATGTACTATATACCATTTTACCCAACCTCCAATTAATGACTCCAGTATACCATTTTATTATTATGTTTTTTTTCATAAGTTTATTGGTTTCATTTCAACAATGTTTTTTCATATTTAATTTTTGTCACAGTGGGACATTGATCATATGGGGAAGGCTCTATCCCAAAGCACATATCACAATGCATCTTTAGGCGCTTCTACCTGATAGGTTTAGCTCATTGTAATTGTATAAATTAGATACGAGCAAAATGTTTTATTATTATTTTTTTTCATGAGTTTATTGGGTTAATTTTGATAATGTTTTTAATATTCTTGTTGCGCCGGGCTGATTGGGGAAAGGCACCAACAAAGGAGAGCATCCATAGGAGGTGTACCACTATTATGATGATGACATCAATATTATTCAACAAACCCTCTCGATATGCATTGCCGTAGTAATGAAGAAATCCTTCGCCAGAGTTATTCATAGTGCTCAAATAGATGAGATAAGAGAGATATAAAATATTGATTAAGAGCACAAAAACTTCAAGTGCTACCATGAATTCCTACCTATAACATAAGTTCATTCATGTTTTATTTTACTCTTTCATGTCATGAACTAAAATGTTATTTTACAGATTTTGCATCCTCATGGATGTTGCTACCGCCATGATCGTGGCATCGCAGGTGTCGCTGAGGAGTAGGGCTAAGGCTGCTTCCATCTCGATCTTCTTGTATACATCACATCATCCTGACCGCATCATCTGGTGTCTATATTATCAAACTCGAAATGTCGGCAACACATAGCATAAAACACGAGACCAAAGAGAAAACTCGGGTACGGTAAGGAAAGCCGTAACATGTGTCAAGACATAAAAATGCAAGGATGCAAAGGCCACTAGTATTGGTGATGTTTTTAGCAGCATTTCAGATCTTCCCGGTATTACCAGAAGTAATGAGAACATTTCGTCACATTTTGCGACCAAGGATTTCTCGTTCTATAAAGATAGAAGGTCCTGTGTACTTTTCTAAAATGTTTTTAAATAAGTTATTATATATAATCCAATTGAAATTTACTTATTGATCATTTTATACAGGAAATGATATTTTTTATAAACATCTAAGTGATAAATTGGAGTTTCTTCGCCACCATAATGCATACGGTGTGGAATGCCCAAAATCAATATTAAAATATGAGCTCATTAACTGCTTAGTTGTGATGTTCGGTGATAAAACATTCAACCAAACCAAGGTCCTTAAGAAAGCTGGTACCTATCTAAAGTATGCGAGGGACCAATATAGGTCACATTTAGAGAAGAACAAAAAGTACGAGCATCCCCCCATGATTCTGGATAAGGAGTGGAAGGACCCGGTGTCCGATGGAAAGGAGAAGGCTGAAAAGAAAAAAGGAAAGACACCACTAGGCCATGGAAGGTATGATACTATCAACAATGTAATTATGATACTCATTAATTTTTATTTTTATATAATCCGTCTTTCAGGCCTAATTCCACACATCGAAGGCAACAAAGAAAGACTAGGAAAAACAAGTCACAAACTTGGCTCTAGTGGTTATATGAAATTAGCTGCACGAATTGTAAGTATCGATAAATGAAATATTGCATCCAAATAATAAATTGCAAACAATTTTGGTTTTATCACACCATAGAAGCAAAATTCATGATTTCAGGGCTCTGAATTCAATAGAGTGCCCATAGAAGAGGACCTGAAGATTGCCTTCCAGCAAGGCTATGGAGTCATGCCTGAACACCTAAGAGTCTTGACTGGGAAAACACAATCTCCCATTGCATCCAAAACATAGGTAAATAAATTCAATAAAGTTTATTTAAAATTGAATACTTGTGCAATCTATTCAATATTAATTTCCACCATAAAGTAATTATGTGCCTATTTGTTTTAAACAGACAAGAAATGATAATATTGCACATGACGTTGGAATGCAACCTGGTGAGGGTGGAGCACAACTTGCAGATGAAGGTCATGGTGTGCATCTCGGTACTAGATGTATTCATGTGCTCTTAATACAATTAAACATCTTTAATTGCAATTGGTGTATTAATTAATGTAACCTTTCGTGTTTCAACTCTAGAGCATGTAGAGCATGATCAACATGTTGAGCATGATTAGGCTAGAGAAGATCAAGAACATGATGTGGCCCCATTAGGTAAAGAGGACCACTCTAATGTTCTTTTAAACATATTTAATTGCAATTGGTCTATTAATTAATGTAACCTTTAGTGTTTCAACTCTAGATCGGGATTTAGAGGGTGTTCAACATGTTGAGTATAAGGCTATAAGACAAGATCAGAAAAATGATGTGGCCCCATCAGGTAAAAAGAACCACTCTAATGTTCTTTTAATTAATGAAATACTTGTAACAATAATAATAAAACATATCAATTTAACATTTCTTTGTTATAGCAACAGGCCCCCCCTTGCAGTGGCATCCATGTCATGAGTACATGACTAGGTGTACATTAAGATCACGAGTAGAGGGTAGAACAACTGAATGGGAGACAAATGATTTAGAAAACAATACTCCACTTTAGCTTTTTTTAGCTTCAAAAAAGAAAAAGAAAAAAAAAGTGATTGTAATCATATTATGACAACCATATTTTTGATAATATGTAAAAACTCAAAGAATGAATGTTATATGTTAATGAATGAATGCTATATGTTATTAATGGATAAATGAATGATTATTATATTGATCGTGCATGGGGAATTGAGAGCGTGATGAGGGGGCCAAATGAGCTTCCACCGCCAATGGCTGTCATCTCCTGCTAAGCAGAGAGAGAATATACTATTCTCAAAACAAAGAGAGAAGCTCATCGTTGTAATGCACTAATATAACAAATGCATTATAGCATCAAACCACAATATGCAAAGATGAAAAAAGTGCTAATCCTTACCATTATAAACAGAAATGACTTTTTATACCCCATGCCTTCATTTTCCAAACCACCTCCTCCTCCTATCACTCTCTTTACAGTTTCTTCCATGTTTGTAGATGTGATATGACTTACACAAAAAAACAGGGCAAAAATTAAGCATTGCCTTTCTCAATCCAACTACACATCCGCATCTTTTAATTCTCTATCTTTCATCAATCTTTAATACTATATTTGAACCTCGTATTTTTTAGATGAAGAACCCATTATTGTGAATGTGCTCTGCTTGAGTTAAAGTGAATCCATGCTCTACATCATAATTTGAAGTTGTTATTCCAATGTTTTGAGTTTAGTTTGTTTGTATGGCTTTTGTATGAATACCACATTGTGTTGTGTGTGGATTTGGTTTCAAAGCTCGCTTTTGTTTTTAGTGGTGATATGTAACCCCAAAATTTGGACTTTCTTGTGCATAACAAGTTAGTGGAAAATTTGACGGCTTTGAAGGGTTTAGAGGCTCGATTGAGATAGATACATGGATATTTGGATCTTGTTGTTGATGGGAGGCTTCCACTTAACCATGAAATTTTGTACCATCTATAGGTATGCAAAAATTTCTCTACTTACATTCATTCAACTTATTGTAATATAGTATTTGACAAAAATATCCTTTTCATTATACTTAGATGGATTTTCATGCCCTATTCCAAAGCACATGTTTTAGAACAGGCAAGAAGGATGTTGGCAAGGGTTAAGGAATTTGGCTTTACACCTGCCAATGGCATAGTTTACTTCATTCATCCAACATATTGCCAATGTGTTTCACAATTGTTGGAATCATATCCTATAATTATAGAATTAGTAAAATTAAAATATGTAAGTTTCAAATATGGCATTACATATCTTTCTTTGAATTTTTGAAAGAAAATATCAAAATAGAGAAGTATTAACAAAATAATCTACATAATTTCTAACAGATCATGGAATTTTTTTGCAGAGTTATCTTGAATATATTTAAGAAAAAAGTAACTTATAGAGATTGAAGCAGAATATCGGTAGTCAACACATCTTAGTAGTATCTCAATTCAAGAGAACTAGGTCTAATATCCATTAGCCAGTAAAACAAATAAAATCAATTCATAAGATTATTTTGTTCTAATAGGGTTGACTGGTTGCTTGTTTCTTTTTGATTGTCAGGAAGTCATCAATATACACTTGGTTTTCCTGCCTTCTCTTGCCTCATGGCCAGGGATTTTTTATAGAAGGTATCAAAGTAACCTTCAAGATTGACAATGGCAATGAGTACAAGGTCAGTATAACTGAATGTTAATTGGGTATGATTTTTATTTTTCAAGACCAATTTAGATTCATTTTCTGCTCACACTACTTTTATTTACATTTATGTTTTGCTAATTTACCCATTTTCCTTTACATTCATATTCTTCTATACATATTGTGTTTACGATAATGTTTTCCTTAATTTAATATAGGGGAGAGGACCTAGTAGCTAAGCATGTTTCAATAGTTGTGATAGTAGTGGTTTATATAATGCCCAATATTTTTATCAATATTGGACCAATAGTTGTGACTTTAAAGTTGTTAGTGTTGATGATGACTCGTAGTATTTGCAAA
>VDFB02013794.1:0-10068 GCA_007258455.2 Sequoia sempervirens | reverse complement strand
CCCCTGCTATTTTTAGCAGTATGGCTTTGACAGTGTTCAGAATCACTTCAGTGTTCGTCAGCTTCAGACGGAACAGTCATCGGAGGAGGAACGAGAGAAATATTAATATTTAATTGTATTAATTAAATATTAATTATTTAATGATTATAATATAAAGTTATAATATTAAATTATAACTTAAGTGATTCTTCTTGAGGGGTGCGCCATCATCAGAAGGGGTCATTTTGGCAATTAAATTATGATTAAATATTTTGGCTGAGACTATGGAAGAATTAAAGGAATTAAAAGTCAAATATTTATTAAAACCCTATTATTGAGGAAATCGCACTTTTGAGCATATTAGTGCATTTGCCTTGGGTTTTGGGCCATTATGAGATTATTGAGAATTGAAACTGATCAACTTTGATCTGAGCAAGAGACTTTAGGGTTTCGAGTTCGAATTCCTTGGGGAACGAGCCATCTCCATCAGAAGCAATTCAGAGGGTGTGAAATAACACTTGATTTATTGCCAGCAGAGGTTTCTTCATTCAGGAGGAATCACAGAGCTTCAGAGATTATTATTTACAGAGCTTCAGCACATTTATCCATTCAGGAGGCATTCATCTATCAAGGGCGCACCATATCGAGAGGTCCAGACATTGATTACAAGGGGCCGTACATTTATTAATTGCTGTTTCTGACATCAGGCCGTACCTGTACCAGGCCGTACTACCTTATGTTGAGCCGTCTTTTTGTCTAGAGGAGAAACGCCTACCTTATTGGCATCATATCTTCTCCAGAGTGGCGCCCCTGCATCCGGAACCATACGCCATCCTTATTCTGAGAGAGAAGTCACTTTACTTGCAGCCGTACTATCCCAACATCAGATCAGCTCGCTGCTTTCTACCAGGTTTTCATAAATATCGTTGTATTTTCATTTGCATGCAACTGGATTATATTGTAATCATCTTCAGCAAACTATATATTAGACAAGCTTCAGTATTTGCTATAGATTCTGTAGTTTCTCAGAGAGATATTATTTTATTGCATTTATTCTGTATTTCTTGCAAAAATCGCAATCTTCATTTATTGCTCAAAAACACAAAAACAAGCAAAAACCCAAAATCTTTCAAAAAAAGCAGAAAAACAGTCAGATTCGGAGAATAGGGGAAACTAGGGTTTCTACAGGTGTCTTGAAAGTTCCTTCGCCACTTTCCTCAACAAGGTTTTGGTGTAACTTAACAATGGATTGGTTTATTTCATTAATGTCTTCATTCATTTCTTTAGCAATTTGTTGCAGTCTCCTTCGTCGGTTTTCTTGTTCCTGCAATCTGAGTGATCTTCGTACTCTTTCCTCAGGTGTTTCTTGCCCACTTGGTACTTGGCTTTTGTCCTTATTGGGTCATACGAGCATTAATTGTTGGTTGTATGGTCATTAGTGTTGGGGGTATGCCTTCGAGTGGTGTCGCATTCCTCCTCCTCCTGTTTGCTTCTTTCCTCGTACCGTTGTATTTGTTGTCTTCAACATTCTTGGTCACTCTTTGCCCGAAGATCTTGTAGTATGATGTAATGACGTGCAAGCAACCTTGGCAATTGGTTGAGGAGATGGTTGACCTCTCGGTTGATGTGCAGTTTGTCTCAGATGATCGATTGAGGGATCTCTTGCTTGAGAGCCTCCCTCCGTACATGATCTCTCAATGAGATATCCCACAGGTTGACAAGGTCATGTGTCAATTCGTCTTGTCTTTCCTTGTTTGCTTGTATTGGTTCTTCAATCGGCTGACCCATCATGATGCCATTCTCCCGTTGGGTGATTTTTCCAAATTCACTTAGGCAACGATGCCAAATGTTTACTCATTGGGGTAGATTCACATACTACGAGAGTAAACAAAAAGTAATTCACAAAACATAGACAAGTACAAAATATTCATGAATGCATATTTGCATAGAATAGTGTACTTGATTAATTGATTCATTGTAACCAAGTAAAATTACTCGTACTAGATCATAACATTAGAATGTAACATCATGTAGCACAATGTCATAGACACTAACATAACCTGTCTCGACTATACTAACTCAAGTACATATAGTCGCTAGCAGTGGTTGAGAAACACACTGTCGCAACTCTTCACAACAACTTACCACTAATCGGGGAATCAACCTTCTTGAAACAACATGTAACAATAGTATATGAAATATTTGTGAACTAACTATAGTCTCATTTACTAACAAAATATGGCTGACTAATTATACTATCAACCAACTGCACAAAGCTCTTTGTTGGCATTACCCAACATATATAGTTTAAGTTCCCGTAGGAAAACCCTTGTTATAAGGTCTTTCAAAAACTTGGAGCTCATGAGGAGCTTATTGGCTTGGAAACTTAGAAACATTCCATGTCACTCATTTCTTGAAATATTAAATTATTTGAACTTCTTTTGAAAATTGTTAGCTTTTGGTAAGTATTTTGGAAGGAGTTCTATGAACAACCATGTTCTTTGAAATAAACTTTATATTTTGTTTGTTTAATCTTATTATTTGTTCACGAATTCATCATTTCAACAAAATAAAGGTGTTACAAAGTAGTGAAATCACCTAAAAAATTGTAAGTCTCTACTATTTGTAAGGCCTTCAAGAACTCATGTGATGTCAAAAACACTTTTGAATTTTGAAGAGGTTCTAGGAACTGCTTCATTTTTCGAATGGTTGTTTCAAGAGAGTGAAAGTGGAGTGTCATGAATATTTTGAAGTTGGAGTCATTCTTAAGAACATCCTTGGAGTGGAAGGTGTTATGAGGAACATTTATTTCATTCAAAACTAGTTTTGAGAGGTCAACATTTCTCTAAAGTTAAAGTCAAAGTTTCATACTTCTAATGGAAGTTCCATCATTGTGCTTTCTGGTCGAAAGGGGGAATCAAGGAATAAGGATGAAAATTTAAAAAAGGCAAAAGGAGAAATAAAAAATTAACTAACACAAGGTAGGTTTAAAATGCAAGGTTTACATCACAAAATACAAATTAAAGGAAAATTAGCCTACATAATTTTCCAAGGTAAAAAATGAGGATAACAAGTAGTCATCTATAAGTCTCATTTAATCTACTTTTATTCATTTATGGGCATTAGTATAATTTATTTGTATATTACGTTGCCTCTTGGCTTTACACTAACCTCTTTCTCTCTTTTTCTGACATGGTAAATCTCCCATATAGTAAGAGAGGTAGGTAGGTGTGCTATCAAACAATCATCTTGTTCCATACTTATTTGTCTTGAATTTGTTAAGGTGTCTATTGTGTGTGTTTGGCTTCTTGTTAGGTGCAATGATTGACTTCTTGAAACTCTTTTGATCTCATTTTGCTTGGAGTTAGATTTGTCGACAAGACATTTGTTCAATTGTCAACTTATGACATAGGAAGAAGTTTTGGATTTTTATCTCAAAAAAAAGAAATGATTCATGTTATGTCCATGAGTAAAATTGTGAACATGACATTAACAGTAACTAGGATTAGATCAAGCTTTATGTTTCAATTGATGGGTCAACTATAGGGTGTTGAGTCTCACTTACCTTAGACTCATCTAATTTAGACACCTAATTAAATGACTTTGTTTTTTCTAGAAGATTGGACTTGGATGGACCTAAGACCTAGTCCCTAAGTCCTAGGATCTGTTTCCTTTTTCTTAAGGACCTAGCTTCATTCCGGATTATTTGTTGACTCATGTTTTGGCATTGGGTTGTGTTGTCATCCTCACTCATGGTCATCATGTATCTTCTGCATGTCTCTTGCTTTTTTTGAGTCATGAGCATGTTGTTACTTATGTGAGCTTCTTGTCTTCATGACAAGTGGTGCTACGTCAAAGTCCTTGTCCATGATGATGTGAATTTAGTGGTCCAGAGATGATAGACTATATTGTTTTAGGAGGACTTGAGGATTAAATGACAATAGCACAAGAAATAGTCATACACCAGTCTAAATATTTTTATATTACAAGATACATATATTAATACGTATAGATTATGTAATATATAAAGATAACATGTGTTTATGGACATAGACAATGCACACAAGTATAGAGAATAGGTGTTCTTTTCATTGCTATCAGGTCTAATGGGCATGATTTCATTCATGAGGCATTTCATATAGGTGGAGAGCCTCATATTTGCCATTTAAAAATAAAATGTATGATTGACTTTGGAGTCTTGACATGTATGATGGTTGGACTCAATAGTCTATATGCAACCATTCAAATCTAGCCAGACCCAACCTTAACATAAAAGAGGAGTCTCCTTACATTATGATAAGGCACGACATTTGAAACTCACAATTTTGTTCATGATTATCTAGAGTTCTCTCTTTTTCAATTAGAAGAGATAATTTTTAGAGATCATTTTCAATGTATCCCAATGACCATGGAGGAGAAGGCCCTAAAATTTCCCAAGAAATTCTTGACAATCTCTAGTACCATTATAGAACTTTAAAATCTCTATGTTCAAATGATACAAAATCTTATTGAATTAGAGAAGCAACCACAACTTGATACATGAACATCTTAGGAATCAAGCAATCAATATCAACCAAACTTTTTCTTGTGTTTGGTGAATAATGGCACATGGCTTTCCATGGGAGTGGGACTTCTCTAGGCCTTGATATTGATTTTTCATGTGTTTAATCCCCTTCATGAACTTGCATTCATCTAGACCTTCCATTGTGAAGAAATTATACTTTTGTTATAAATTAGCCCCTCATGTAAATTGGAAGGCCTCAATTGGACACTTGGAAAGGAATTTTGGAGTTCACAACTCTTGGACCTATGATGCCTCATTAAGTGGGAGTTACATTGTGAGGCAGACATGACACCTCATTAAGTAAGGAGTTAATTGCAAGGCATCCATGACATGTCATAGAGTGGGGGCTTACATTGCAAGAGCATCTTTGACTTTCCCATTATTGTCCATGAAGGTGGGCGCATCATTTTGAGGGAATTGTATGAGGGGAAAGTATAACTACATGATTTTTCTAACTCCTCTTAGGAATCATGCTCCCACATGACTAATTAGGTTGCATGGGTGTCTCTTTATGGTGGAATGTAAGTCTTGGTTGAACAATTACAAATAAGGGCTTCGGAGATTTGGAGGGGCCTTCTAGTTTGTTTGTAGGAAGTGAGAATGCCTTGGGGAAAGAGTAAATGGTTTGTATTGCACCATTTTTGTTTGAAATGCAAGAGGGGGTTGATTGAAGATTTGGATCAAGAAGTAGAATGCGCTTGTAATGTAGAATAATTGATTGTATCTAGGGAAGCTTGGAGTTTTGTTTGTGTTTGTAGGAAGGTTGGGTTTAGGTTGTTTGTAGGGGTTTGGGATTGTTGATTTAAAATGTGGAAATTTTTCCAAAATTTATGTAGATTCAAGCACATATAGAGTTCCTTTTATTCATGAATGAATCAAATCTATTGTCGAATGAAACTTTATACATGTGATTAAATTTTTAGATTCCATTGTCCATATTAGTGTTGTTGAAATCTTTGTGTGCATCTCTTTTTGGTGTTGGCTGCAAGGACAAGGCCTCCATTAATTTGGCTCTCTATCCTTGATTGCACCATAGCTCCTAGAAAGTAAGTGTGCATAACTTTTGTTAAGCTAGAGGAGGCTCACTCACTCTTGGTTAAAACAACACTTTGTCCATAATTTTGTTATATAATCAAGTTTTTATGGAGTACAAAAACCTAGGATGGTCAATTCTTATGGTGGTCAACTTTTGTTAAGCTAGAGGAGGCTCACACACTCTTGGTTAAAACAACACTTTGTCCATAATTTTGTTATATAATCAAGTTTTTATGGAGTACGAAAACCTAGGATGGTCAATTCTTATGGTGGTCAATGTTTGCAATGGTCTTTAGTGGCATGTTATGTTATTTTATCAAATGAAAATGTAATCCCAAATATTTTTAAGGACATTAGTGGGGTGAAACAAGGATGAACCAAACTTTCATGTTCACAAATACAACAAAGGCTGGTGTTGTATTGTGCACACACAAAGTGTTATTGTCTCCTTGGCAACACTATCATAGACACCTAAATACAAACAAGGGGGTGTAGGTGGCAGACATGAAGAGAAACACAATGTCAGTCTCAACAATTAAGGAGTGGCGAGCATGTTAATGTGGCTGGCACTCTCCAAAATAGAAGCAGCAACACAAAATATTAGTGTAGGTAGAGAGTTGTCTCCAATTCAACCTACCTAAGGAGACACACAACACAATGCGGTACAAAACACATAAGAGTAGAAGATTCACATCAAGGAGACACCAATGGGTCATTCCTTAGATTCACTAACTAGGGTGAAAAATTGAGTTTGATTCATTAAGAAGGAAGACACAACCCATTTCTATCCTAGCACATTCACAAGAATCTATACAACTCTCATTCCATCATTAGGTTCATTTACTTCATTCTAGTATTTGTTATGATTCTATAAGCATAGTTGTGGACAAAAGAGAACAATATCTATCATTTTCTAACATCATAACTTAGAATATAAGCTCTTTTCATTTCATTAATTAATCTAAATAATTCCTTCACTAATACACAATGCATATAAAGGAAAGAACTACTAGAATTGAGAATCATTCCAATTACCATGAATAGATTCTCAAAACCTTCTCAACACCCAAAATAGAGATAAAATATCAGAAGATTTTTTTCAACAATACAAAGAAAACTAACGCAACACATATATTGAGGTGGTAATTGCATGTCAAAGTTTTATGCAAAACTCCACCTAATAGGTGCACCAAAAATCCTTTCTAGAAATTGATCACAAAAATAGGTAGCAAATTTTGAAGGAAACCAACCCATAAAGTTTTAGCAAAAAACTCCATGCCCAATATGTTTTTGCGGTATGGTGGATTCTTCCATAAAACCTCAAATGCTTCTACAACTAATTGGTCACCTTTGCAAAACTCCAAAACAAGAGAAAAAACATGGTTTTGAGAAAAAAACATGGTTTTGAGAAAAAAACATGGTATATGGGTACTTAATATGATTCCCCAACTCCCCAATTGACACAAAGCAAAAATGAGTTCTCAATGGTCAAAGAGCACCACTAAAAAAATAGAAAGACCTACAATCCTACTAAGTTTCCCAAAGCTCCAATTCGTTCAAGAATAGACTAATAGGTGCAACTAAGGTTTAAAATTGATAAAGGAGTCCTATGAATCTGTATTATAACCTGTTGAATCACAAATTGAATAGCCATTAAGGTCCAACATTCAAAATTGCAAAATAACAACTTTTAAAGTTAAACATTGTTTTCGTTCTTTCAAGCAACGTTCATGGTTCATCAATGAATCCATTTCCAAATTTTTTCTCAAATGATTATTACAATGTAGATTACTAACTCATATCATCAATCCTCAACACAAAATTTGAATCCATAGCATTAATAATTACAACTTAACACTTTGCTCAAATAAACAATATGCAAACAATAAAAGAAGTTGGACAATGACTTCTCCAAGCTCCCAAAGGTCTTCAAGAGGGCAAATGGATGATATACTTGCCACTCTACCTCTTATCAGCATCAAGCACAATAAGTTTCTATGCCATTCAAGGCAACCCTCAAGCTATAGAGGGCCATAGATACACCACCAACAAGGCTATTCTCAAGCACATACAAGACTTAAAAAAGGATTCACAATGTTCTAGTAGCATACCACTCATGGCATCAAGATCTCATTTGAAACATATCACATATAGGGAAAGATAGTACATATGCTCAATAAATAAAGGCGGATACCTTCCCTTGCTTCCAAAGATTAGTCAAATGAAGAACCAACCTTTGATTCCTTTAAACTTTTGAGCACAGTCCACAAAGCACAAGGTGAGCCACATCAAGCTACAAACCAGCAAAAAGGAGGAAAATCTCCATTAGAACACTAAGGAAACTACAGTAAGCCTCAAGACACAATGATGGCAAGCATGCCTTCCTATAGGACAAATATCCACTACCCTCACACCAAAGCTCACAAAGGAAATAAATTACCAAGATTCTCCAAACTCTCAAACTGCATAAGGGTTTCTCTCAAGCTTTTCTGTTTTCAAAATAGAATAATGAAATAACATAATGGATTTCATTTATATAAGGAAGAAAACTAAGTCAACAAGAAACTAGATTTATTCCATCCCCAACTCAAGAGGTCTAACTCAAAGAATAACCAAAAAGGCCAGTAAAGATCTAAAAAAGATCCCAAGATGCTCTAAGCATCTTTCATGTAAAATGGAAACCCAACTTCTAATCCAAGAACTCAATAAATTAAATAAAATTCACTAAAGGGACTTAAACCCCAAAATTCATGCAAAGTGAATTACATAAAAAAGCACACTCTTTCCAACTTTCTCTAGGAGTGTGGAAATCATCCAAAACTCACATATGCGAGAAAACAACTAAGAGGATGTGAGAAAACACTCATGAGAGCTTCAATGTCTCCTACTAGATCATATAGATTAGGCAAACTTGTCAACACACAAAACGAGGTTTCAAAATTCCAAATAGTGAAGTGAGACAGTAATTGATATCCATGACATTCTTCTCCACATACCTTTCCATTGGCCCTGCACCTGTATAAGTCCTATACACTCAATCCACACATTAAATCCAATAACAGAGATCATAGTTGAAGCACAATTACACCAATATATCAACATGTTCTTGTACATGAAAATCAAGGTACATAAAACATCTCAAAGCATGATAATCACACCTATCATCTCTATCTACATAATTGTAATTATGGTGTAACACAAAGCACTAATCACAATTAATCTTTTACAATACAATGTACAAGTGATATTCTAGTCAAACTCGTACAGCTCACAAAAGGACAGTATAGCCAAGCATGGCTCCAAATGTAATCATAGACATATCATGAACCAAGAATTAATACCAACTATGGGTCAACACCTATGTAATCATAGACATCTCATGTCAGAATACAATGCATACAACATCATAGATAATCCATCTACCCAACAATTGCTGGAATCAAGCTAAACATAAGCATTACTAAGAAATCAGGACATGGAAGGAATCACTCACGGGTGGGCTTTACAAAAGAATCCTATATATATGTCTACGAGTATTACTGTGGCAGTATCCTAATCTTTGAAATTTCTTCTCAATTTACAAATTATGATGTTAGATGGGTATGCATGCTGTAACTTATTAAAATTTTGTAGGTCATTGGGGAAATGCAAATTACCTGCACATCTTTTTGTATATCTCTTGGCATTAGTCATGAGATGATATAATTTTTACTTAGCAAAAGGCAACATCCATCTTCTAAGCATTTCATAATCATGTGAAACACTTTTGAGGCAGATTTGCTCATCATCTGGTGAAATTGTACGTCATGAAAATTCACAAATTGCAGCTAGATTTTTTTTGTGTTTATGATATAAGCTACCTTTGTTTAACAATTATGTCACTTTGCCTTTTGATAATAAGTTGTTAACACTTTTTTCTAATGTGATGAAAGAAATTCAGAGCCCATATATTTCAACATGCAAATCTAGTTTTGAAAATCTGCTGTTTTGCAAGGATTGATTGCTCTTAGCACATTTTTAGAGTGGTTGGAGCTGTTGTTTTGAAATGCATAGAATGGCAATTTTTTTTGTATTTGATATGTTGGGTTGACCTTTGTTGATTGCATTTTTCATAAAAGCCACACCTTTGACACTAAAGGATGATAATTTATGTAAGCCTTGATAATCACGTGAGGCATGCCAAAACTATGTTATGGTTATTGAAACAAGTATTAGTTTTATTACGACTTCAATTATTGTATAGCTGGGTGGTAATGCTGGTACATGAAATTCTGTATAGTTTTACTCTAATATGAAAAATATATCCTGTACTGTACTTTGAGACTATGCCTTTCTATGAAGATTATTTTCAATTTTGCCGCATTGCTTCATTATTTATTTTTTTAAAGATATTCATATTTTTAACAATTTTATTGTGGCTTTAAACAGTACAGTGAGAAATTTTAATAAGTTAATTTATGATGGAAACACAAAGAGAATAAGTTCTGCCT
>VDFB02013793.1:0-10362 GCA_007258455.2 Sequoia sempervirens | reverse complement strand
TTTACATAAAAATTTTGATGATCAACTTTTAATTATTATCTTGTATGTTAATGACATGTTGTTTATTGGTAACAACAAGGTAATGATCAGAGAATTGAAAGCACAACTCTCGAGCACATTTGAGATGAAAGATCTAGGGGCTGCAAAATATATCCTCGATATGGAGATCAATAGAGATAGAGGTAACAAAAATCTTTGCTTAAGTCAGAGTAATTATGTTGATACTATTTTGAAAAGATTTAACATGCGGGACAGTAAACCGGTTAATATTCCTTTACCAGTTGGCACGAAGTTAAGTTTAGATATGAGTCCTAAATCTGATTTTGATTTTGAGGAAATGTCTGAAATTTCATATGCTAGTGCAATTGGTAGTTTAATGTATGCAATGGTCTGTACGAGACCAGATATAGCACAAGCAGTGGGAGTTCTTAGTAGGTTTATGTCTAACCCTGGCAAAGAACATTGGACTTATGTTAAGAGGGTATTTATATATTTACGAGGGACTTTAGATTACTGTTTAGTTTATCATGGTTCTAATAATATTGATATTATGAATAGATCATTGGACATACAAGGGTTTGTTGATTCAGATTGGGAAGGAGATCTGGACAGTCGGAGGTCGACAAGTGGTTATGTGTACACTTTGCTTGGAGTTACGGTTAGTTGGATGAGTAAGAGGCATCCCATGGTTGCTTTGTCCACCACAGAAGCAGAGTACATGGCTGCCACACATGCCTCTAAAGAGGCAGTTTGGTTACAGAGACTTGGGTCAGGTATTGGTTTTAATTGCAAGCAAGTTAGGCTTGAATGTGATAGTCAGAGTGCTATTTGTTTAGCCAAAAATCCTATGTATCATGCTCATACTAAACATGTAGATGTTCAGTATCACTTTGTGTGAGAAATGGTTGAGAGTGGGAAAGTATTAATTGAAAAAGTTGACACTTTGATTAATGTTGCAGATTATCTTACGAAGCCAGTTCCTATAGATAAGTTCTCATGGTGCAAGAAGGCCATTGGCCTTGAGTCCTGTACTTGATTTAAATTTATTATTCCTTGTTTAGAATAATTGCAATGTATAATGTCAAGTGGGAGAATGTTGGAAATAGGATGCCATTTAATTGCAAATTCTAAACATTAATTATTTTGTATCTCCTAGATTCTTGGAATGTGTTCAACAACACTAAGATTAGGATGAGATTAATATTTGATGAAATAATCATGATTATTGACATTTGTAATTAATTCTAAATTTAAGGAGCATGTGAGGCCATCCATAGTGAGTTCCTAAATAATAGGGGCACATGGGGCACCCACATGGTAAGGTGACACTCACCTTGTGTTCAGTTAACTATACAAAGTAACAATTAATACTTTTGAATGCATGTAAAGATCCTAGGAGTTAGGATTTGATGTTTGCATGCTTGAAGTTCAGTTCAGTTCAGTTCAGAATCAGTTCAGTTTAGTTTAGTTTAGTTTAGTTTAGTTTAGTTTAGTTCAGTTCAGTTCAGTTATGGTTCAGTTGTCTTCAGTTAGTTTCAGTTGTATGTTAGTTAACTTCAATTAACTTGGAATGCATGGCTAATAACATTGAGTTATATGACAGATAACAGGGACTACCTCCAGTTAATAGGGGATGACCATTCTTGCATGAATGGTGTTGAGTAAATGTTTCAGTTAACTAGAAATCACTTGGAGCCAACTTGGGCGCCCAAGATGCTTTCTTAGATTTACCTCTCTTGCATGATAAGATATTTCTAAAGGCTCAGTTAAGTAGGATTACCTAAGGGCACCAACTTTAAGGAAGAGCTTTGGAATTATCACCAAAGTGAAGGATAAGTTGTAGCTTCAGTTTGGGAAGCCCAAATACATGAAGCACATGTTGTAAGCTTTAGTCTTCACATAATAACTCAACTTGAAGCAATATGGCGTACCTTTTCAAGGGCTTGAGCTTGTGCATTGTAATTATCACCATTTGGAGATTACAAGGTTGCATATTATCTCTATATCTCATTCAAGTTGAAGAGAGTTTTCATAATTGTTATTTGCAAGTGTGAAGAAGATTGGTAAAGACAGAATAAGCATTCTCAAGCAAGAATTGGAGCTATTGTAATTCAAATATTGAATAATAGAATAATTCTTGGTGGAGTTTTTTCCCGAAAGGGTTTCTCCACGTTATATCTTGTGTAATCTTTCTAATATCCTTTCTAGTTCTTCTATCAACTTCTCTCTTCATTCTACAACAGTAAAATGAATTAATCAAGATAATCACCCACAAAGAAAAAGCTTACTTAGATCAGTAATATTAATGTTTTACAGAGTATTAAGCTAAGAAAACACCTCATTTTTCAATAGGGGGAAATATATCCCCTCCTCCCTTCCCTGACATTGATTTAAAATGCTTTGAACCCTGAGAGGGTCCTGCTTGTTTCCCCCTAGTCTTAGGCATTTTGGACCCCTTAACACCTCCAGCTCTCCTTGCGACAGAGGCTTCAGGTTGTTCCCTCCTCTAGTCACTCTGCATAGATAGGACGCCGCCATCCAGCTCACAACCGTCTCCTTTCCTTATGACAATCTTTGTGTGTTTTCCCTAGTCTGAGCTCTCTGTGCTACACCCTCCATTGAGCTGAAATCCACAAGACTTTCTAGGAGAAGCCTTTCCCAAGCTTGAACCAAACAAAACTCTAGCCTCGACAGACACCCGCAATCGACTGTTAGCTTCCATCACTCTAATCTATTTCATATTGTTAATTATAGTTATTTTATTATATATATTAATTATATATAAACTCTTATATATAATGCATAAATAATTTATAATAATATACTATATAAAAATTATTTAAATGATTCACTTTCTACCCTACTCATAGCTTTCAAGTCTCTTGGTCTCTGCATCAATCATTTATTGAGTTAGTGAAGACATTTAATCCAAAGACATAAATAGTTGAAGAGAAATTTATAGAGAAGTTTATAGCTAGACATAGTAAATTACTTAGGATTAGTGTGGTGAATATAATAGTTAATATATAACATTAAAAAAAATATATAAAATGCATATAAACTCTACACTTTTTTCTCGTCCCCACGCATATAAATTAAATAATAGTGAATTGGTTGTATGAAATTTGAAAAGTAAATTTATTTTTTTATTATGTAATTGATATAGTTTAGTTTTTAATATTAATTTTTTTAATTTTTAATTATTTAAAGAATTTATTTATAAAAATATATATTTTTTGTTAATTAGAAATATGTAAAAAATGAAAATTTAAATTATTATTTATATTTCTATTTTATATTAACAAATATTTAGAGATAAAAATTTAAATTAGAAAAATAATTAATTTTTTTAAAAACTTTTAGAATTTTTTATTTTTTATTTTAAATATTTATTGATTATGATTTACCTTTTAATAAATTTCATTTCATTTTAGTTTTTAATGTTTTGTTTTATTTGCTAAAATTTTATTTTGAAATATGATTTTAATTTTTTAAATTTAATTTATTTAGTAATTTAATTATATTTATGTTCAATTTTATAATAATTTTTTATTTTTCAATTAATGTTAATATTGTTTGTAATATATTAATTATATTTTTAGTTACATATTTTATTCATATTTCAATTCTAATAAATTGAAAATTTATACTTTAATTTAAATATTTATTAACTTAGTAAGTTTATTATTTTTAAAATTCATTATGTTTAATTAATCTTTGGATTCTCATATATTGTTCTCTATTTAAATTTTTTGTTTAGATTTAATTTTTAAATTTATTTTAATTATTTATATTTTTTATGAAATTATAAATATTAATTAAACATTATTATAATTAATTTAATTTATAATTATTTGTCATATTAAAATTTGAATTATTGTAGAATAATTATCTTTTTAATTTATATAATAAAATAAATTTTAAACTTAAAATCTAAATTAAAAGTTAGATAGAGAGAGTGAGAAACTAACTTTTGATTAGATATAGTCACATAGAAAGAGTGAGATAGAGAGATAAAGAGAAATAGGAGACAAAGATATATATAACTTTTGATTAGACATAGTCACATAAAAAGAGTGAGATAGAGATAAAGAGAAACAGGACACAAATATATACATATATAAAGGTAGAGATCGAAACATAAAGAGAGAGAGGGGGGTATAAATAGGGATAGCAAAAGAGAGTAAGGGGGGAGAGAGAGACATATATAAATAGGGGAGAGAGAGGAAGAGAGATTGATAGATAATGAGAAACATAAAGATAGAGGGAGACAAATCTATATAAATACCTCTCTCTCTCTCTCTTCATCTCTTTCTCTCTCTATATATAGGTCTACCTCTTCGTCTCTACATCTCTATATATCTTCTTATCTGTATCTTTCTATCCTTCATCTCTCCCTCTATCATTCTCTCCCTCTCTCTTTGTCTTTGTTTGTCTTTGTCTTTGTCTTTCTCCTTCCTATCCATATCTCTTTCATTTCAAACATTTCCCCTCTATCTCTTTGTCTCCCACTGTCCATGCACCCTCTATCCTTCCTCTCTCTTCATTCCACTCCATCTCTCCCTTTATGTCTATCTACTCATTCAACCATCTCTCTCCATCACTCTGTCTGTAATCTGTCGTTGTAATCTGCCTCTATCCTCCATCATCTGTCTGTAATCCTCTATCTATCACTCCCTCTCTCCCTCTTTCTATTGAGGTATCTCTCCCTCTCTTCCCCATCTCATTATCTCACTCTTATTCACTTCATATCTCTCCTACTCTCTCCCTCTCTCTCTCCATATCTTTATCTACCTCTATCTCCTGATCTATCTCCCTATCTCTATCTATTTTATTATCCCTCTCTATCTCTCTATACCACCCTCTATCAATATCTCTCCCTATCTCCCTCTCACTCTCTCTCTACACTAAGTAACCTCTCCCCCCCCTCTTCTCTCTCTCTCTACCTATCTCTCTCCCTATCTTCCCATCTCCATCTCCATCTCTATCTCTATATTCCTCTCTATCTCTATCTTGTTACCCCTCTTTCTCTCACTCTTTCTACCTATTGCAAACATAACATTAGCATATTGGTAATGGAGACTGAATATCTTCCTAATTCAGAGGTTTAATAACTAGATGCATAGTTGATTTGAAGTTAAATCACTTCTCCATTAAGACCTTTTTGCACAAACAACATCATTTCCTAACTGACCTACCAATTGACCTCATGTAATACACAATTGTATGCAAAAAATAGACCATTTTCCCCAAATGACCTTCCACACATCTTCGGTGTACCCATTGCACACCAATGTGTGATTGCTAGTAATAATAATATAAACAAAATCATTTTCTAAATGACCTATCAATTGACCTCATGTACTACACAAATGTATGAAAAAAAACCAATTTTTTTTCTAATTGACCTTCCACACCTCTTTGACGTACCCATTGTACACCAAGATGCCATTGCTAGTTTATTGAATAAATACAAAATACAAAGAATAAAATGCAATTTAAGACTGCAAGAAGCTACAAAACATAACTAAATTCCCGATGTTAGAAAACAATGAAATTATCTCTTAAAAAAACTCCATTAATGGATTTAGTGTTCTTTTTAAGACATTTCACGATAATATAGTTTAACAGAATCCCCATACTGTTAGGTTGTGGGTTTAAAAAATTACCGGTCTTAGAAAACAATGAAATTTAAACTAGCTATTGCACCTTAGGTGTGCAATTGAAATATTCCCCTTAACTTTTTTCCCCAAAATTAGACACAAATCAGCAACCAAACACTGATTAGCGTTAGCTCCAAAAATGCAAATCAGCAAAGAAGATAACTCTAACCAAGAATGTTCACCAAGATCCCAATGTGGGCGAGGTGATAGCATATGGTCAGAGGATCGTTAGACATAAACAGAGCTGAAAGTACAATTCATCTGCTGATGCAGGCATCCACAAGCAGTGGGAATACTCCACTTATTCAGTGGGTGAGTTTACAACAATTATTAGGCAGCAAGCCAGCCTGCCTTTAAATCCACTCTTCCACTTATTAACGTGGGGGGAATACTGTCCACACAACCACTTATTTTGTGGGGGGAATTTACAATCAAGAAAGATGTTTATTCTAAAACTCAACCACTCAATTGTGGGAGTGTAATCAAGTATAAATTGCAGCAATAAAATGAAATAGCTGTTCGTACTACTAACTAGCTTTACAATGAATAGAAATAGCTGCAAATAAGAGAGATAAGCTTCTAGAATGTTCTTTATCCACACTGGCGGTAAACCATCTAGGGGTTACATATATGAGAGATTAATCATAAGATTTTGCAGCTAATTAAATGACTGGAATAGTACTACTGTTTACAGTCTTACAATGATAAACAACTACAATTTTCAAGTGTTATTACAATCTTTACAAAGCAGAATGAAATAGAAGATTTTTCCACTTGATATCCTCTCAATTAATGAAGCTTAAAACCAAAATCAGAATACTGAAGCAAACTGATATAAAAATTAGCAATCTGGAAATGATTATTAGCAAACTGAAAACACATAAAAATAATCACAACTCTTTCACAATACCTCCAGAAGATGAAATATAGCTTGCAAAAGCTCTTGAGAAGGTTGGCGCCCAATTCACAATGGTAAAATAGCATCTAAACTCAACCATTAATTTACGCACGAATCCCAATGCTCTCCAAAAAGGTACGACCTCCTTGCAGGGGCGATTTTGCTTAATAAAATCTGAAACTTGGAATTAGATTTTGATAACCTCCAAATATGGTCGCCTCTATTATAGAAATGCAATGATCAAATACCCATAACCAAATAAAATTCATACTAAAAGATGTATACAAAAATCACTTTCAACCATGATAAACCAGCAACATAAAAACTGGAAATATCTCACCAAAACTCCACAATAATGCTCAATATGTACTTCTGGATGAAACACACTCTCAATCCACCACTTAGGGAACCATAGTTGCAGGCCCGGAGAATGGAGTAAATTTGCTAAGCTTTCCCTTAGCGGATGCGGATTCATTCTAGCGATTAATAACTTTGCTCTCTTCAAAATATGCATGTCCGGCTCTTCAAATAGCAACAATATATAGCTTCAATTGTAAATGGAAACTAACAAAGAACTCTTCAAATTCAAGAAGTTGAATCCCTTCAACTTCAAAGGAATACCTTTTTGCATTTTGCACTTTTTTGAAATAATATAATATTCAACCTCTCCCTTTCCGCTGCAACAATAAGAAACATTTAATAAAATTATTAAATGCATAATTGCCGAGGAAAACTATAATGGCCCCTCTTTACTTAAAACAACATGAAGTTATTACTCTAAGTGGGGTACAAGCGAGAAACATGAAATTTGACTAAGTAGAAAAACTTCGATCCATGGAGATAACCAAAACCAATGCCAATACTGAAACTGATGGATAGCAAGATGACTTGAGTTGAGCTGTTGATAATGCTACTGCCAAATTTAGACTTACTAAAAATAGCCAACTATTATAAATAGTAAGTTCACATCAAAACAATAGATAGCCAAACTGAACACTAACCTACAAAGGATTGAACTGCTGCTAGACAGATACTGCCAAAAGATAGACTTGCAAAAAATAGCAACTGCTATAAATAGTAAGTCTGCACAACATCCTCTGAATGCCAACTGAGCAATATCTGAAAGAGGAAACCCTAATTTTCCACCTCAGCTTAGCCTACGGATTTCCAGAAATAGGCTAAATCCTATTGAAGAGTGTAGGGCCAAAATGGGGACATTACAGCAATTGGGTATGCCGAACAATTGGTTGAAATAGATAACAATGAATATAATAAGAAAAAGAAAAAAAGAATTAAATTTGATGCAAACAATTGTTTACCTTAATTGATTTTGGGTAGACATAGTGATTGAAATATAACAATTTGTATGTAACTTATTAAAATAACACATTTAAAAAATGAAATGGAAATAGTATAAAAAAATAAATGAGCTTAAAATTATGTGAGATAAAAATGTAGAATAAGGATATATATAGAAAGTTGAAAATGAAGTGATTAAATAGAATGTTTAATTCGCATTACAAAAATGTATGCAATTGAATATAATGGTATAATCAAATTGTGACATGGTCATATTGAACTCCAATTTATTTGTAAGTCTATTACATAAAGGTGCAAATTGAGTGATCATTACATTGAATTTTGAACTACACACTTCTATACAATGTTATGTCAAGGTATTTTATAGTAAAAAATGCATAATGATGAAAATTTTAACTGATACTTATTCGTGGATGTAGTAAATTAAAGAATAGCACCTACTGTTAAAAAATATCATAATATATAATCAAAACAACTTTTATTAATTGAAAAAGGCATAAATAGGAAAAGAAAGTAGCTTTTAAGTCAAATATTGAATATAAAATGGTATAATTTGGAATTGAATATGAAATGGTAAAAGTACTTTTAATTCTAAAATCTTATGATGCTAATAATGAATTGTCTTTGGATTGGAGTAGCAATTATATTATGCAATCAAAGGTGTTTCTTAGTGATTGAAAGCAACATTAAAATAGAAGTTTTGTAGTGGAGTAAATAAGAAAGTAAATATTGAACAATATAAAATAAATATATGTATTACAACAACAATATATATAATTATAAATTTAAGTAAAGACCTATATAAAATAAATTCAATTTGTACTATATAATAAAATATAATAATAAATTTGAGCTAAAAACTTATAAATAATAATAATTTTTTTGTTATATAATCATATATAATAATATAATAATAAATTTGTAAACAGAAAATATTATTAATCTTATAAAATCATATACTCGAAACATATTACATAATAAAATTATAAGTCTTTTTTAATGTGTAGCATCATTATCTCCTCTTTCTCACCCTACACATGCACCCTATACTTTATTAGTTTATGGATTATTTTAAAGTGATCTTAAAACATTTAAAACAATTCAACCTATGTAATATTCTAATCTCAGAAAATCAAATTCTTATTTAAAATAAAAATAAAGGTATCATTAAAAAATGAGAGACTTCAACTTTAAAACATTCTTTAATAAGATATCCAAACAATTAACATTTCGTACTTATATATAATTAACTAAAGAAATGTAAATAATTAACATTTTGTACCTTTATATAAATGTAACTAACTATAAAAATCCAAACAACAATAATTTCCATTGATTTTAATCTTAAATCATAAAGACTAACAATATATATAAATTAAAAAAAAGACATAAAATAAATTTAATTTATACTATATAATAAAATATAATAGTAAATTAGACACTTACAATCTAATTATCTTATCATTGCAATGTCTTTTAAGTGTAAAAGTTACCCAATTGGTCAAAATACATGTAAAACTTACCTTAATCAATGTAGCAAATTTAAATGATTCTATATTGTTCTATATTCAAGAGAATGGTAAATAACTATTTAATTGGCATAAGTAGCCCATAAAGGGACTCCTTGAATTGCTGCATTAAAGTGAGAACAATTGCTGCTATGCAATGAGTTCCTATAAAAATAAATAAATGCTTGTTTTCTATGTCTTGTAAAATTTTGCTATACATAAACACAGTAATAAAGAATCAAATAAAGAATCTGAATAGATAGTTACAAATGATAGCAAGGGGGTTGAATCAAATAAAGAATCTGAATAGACAGATACAAATGATGAATTTAAAACTAATACAATATATTTAGACAGGCATAAAGGGTTGATGCATGAGATGAGGCATCTCTAAATTAAGATTTTCCTCCAAATGCAGATGCTACAACATTGAATACCTAAAAAAGGAAGGTAAAAGCAAACCAAAACAATCCCAAGGGAAAATTGTTAAGTTTCTTCATATTAAGTCTCATCAGGCATAATCAAAACTAACATACCTTTTCTATGCACATTTTATCGCAAATCTACAACAATTAACAATTAGTATCAAATCAAAAAGACTAAACAAATGCCTCAAGCAATTGGTATCAGAAATATATGTTGTCCAACTTCATTTCTTTGGTTTTCTAAGAATATATAGATTTTTGGTGCCAGTTCTGTTGTTTTAATGGGAGAAACACATGAAATGAATGTATCTGGAATTTACAGGAAAAAGAAAGGAACTGAGTTACCTAATATTTTAAATCGTATGGTTTTTTCCTCGTGTATTGAATAGTTTTCCTTTTCTAAAATATCTTTCAGCAATTGTAGAAAATTCAAAATCATCATGGCTGGCGCATAAACATGAGCCATTGAAGGCCACCATGGTTTTATAGTTGAGTCTGCTTACTATTCCAATGCTGAGATAATTGAGAGATGGGCAACAAACTTTAAA
>VDFB02013792.1:0-92018 GCA_007258455.2 Sequoia sempervirens | reverse complement strand
TGGTTGGGTATTTAAGGTGTTCTTTAATTTGGTCCCTTGGATGCCTGGTTGCATGCTTTTACCTCTATTGTTGAAGGATTGATCCATGTTGGTGTGAATGCCTTTGGAGGTTAGTTTTGATTCAAGGAATCCTTTGTCTTTTAAATTTGTGTTGCAATGTAATTGGGAATTTGTACTTTGTTGGTGAGTTGTGGGAGGTTGATCTTCTTGGATTTCTGATTTATTTTGTATCAAAGTTGTTTATGTGGTTTGGATGGGGTGGTTGATCTTATTTTAATGTATTCACTCATTATTTTTGAATTGAAATTAGATCTGGTGGCCTTGCAATTATTGTTGTCATTGCTATGTTGTTTTTTATGAAAGTGATTTGCATACCATCATAAGGGGGTTTTTGTGAGGAGAAAATTGAGGTCTCCCATGGAATGCCTAGTTGGTGGATTTTGGTTTCATTTAGTGATTTCATGAATTAAAGGTTGATTTTCTTTTGCATTTTCCTATTTGAGGTGATGCCATTGTTAATTTGTAGATGGGTCTTGATGAATCTTTCCTTGTTATGGCTTTTTTTGATTTACTCTCATATTTGAGGAAATTTTATCCTTGTGTTGGAATTATTGGAGAAATACTCATGTTGCTTCACTTTACCTTTGTTTATGGGTTTTCATTCTTTTGGCTTCCAGAGGCTTGAGATGATTGATAATTGATGTTCTCTCTCTTTATGGGCCCTTGATGTGGCAAGTGTTTTGGTTTCATGATTTTAAAAGGGTTGTACGAAATTTGTTGAGACTTGGAAATTGTATTTATAGCGAGATGGGTAATGCCTCCCATGCTTCTCGGTTGTGATCTAATATTCTTATTTTGATGGTACAACCCTTGGTTTTTATGTTGTTGGGTCTCTAGGGAGAGTGGCTCCTCGTGGGGCCGGCGCCCCATTTAAGGGGAAGGGCTCAGGATAACCCATGAGTGAGTTAGTAAACAAGTGAAAACCTCATAATTAACTAGAGGCTGGGGTAGTAATATCATTATATAAGATTAATAAAATGGATGCCTCATCTTCATTAGTGCCTGTGAGGCTAATGGAAGGTCAGAAGGTCGGGTTGGCAGGTCATGGACTCCTCGCTCTTCACGAGAGGCTCACGGGCCAAGATGAGTCACCCTATGGACCTACGCTTCCAAATGGGGAGGAAGAGCACAGGATAGCCATAGATGGGACCTACCCAGCTTGGGAGGAAGAGCATGTGATGTTCCCCATGTAGGACTATGCGATGACACTCTCCCCTAGTTGCCCATGTGTTTTACTTTATTGTGTTCCTCTGGAAGTAGGTTGTGGGAGTTGGTTTAGATTGTTGTTGTTTGGACTTATATTGATTTATGGATTATTTCCTTGATACATCTTTGGTTTACTTTGTGGTCTTGTATGATCTCATTGATATTTGACTTATGACCTTGTTCTCTTATGGTACTGTGATATGATGTTATTGTATTGTTTAATTAAAATTTGGAATTGTATCATGTTTATTAATTCAGTTTGATTTGGAAGTATCTTATGATCATCCTTTGGTTACTTGTTACTGGTCATTGCTTTGATTTCTATAATGTAATGTTAACTCGGTGTGGTTATTGGCCATGGCAGTTGTTATTCATTGGGTTGAGTTAATTATTTATATGTTGTATTTATGTACTCAAATGGTTTCTTATCAATGATTATCATGTATATGTTATATTTGTTAATGTTTATTTTGTTATGGATTATATCGTTGGATTTTATTCTTTATTGTTGTTGTGTGGATCTCAGTCTCGTAATGACTCTTCGTGTACCCTAAAGGATGTATGTGTTAATAAATCTTCTTAAATGAAATTCATGTCATGACTTAATGCGTATTACATGTATGTTATGTTTACTTTAAAAAAATAAAAAAATTGTGCTGTATTTATTGTTTAATTGTCCTTTTGGGTTCGCACGGCGGGGCGTTACACTAAATGAAGAGAATCAAGGATTTGTATACTAGTAAGAAAAGGGAGATTGGAATCTACATTTGCCTCTATTTAAAGAATATCTTCCTCTTGATTTTCCACTATCTTTCCATGTTTTATGCGTAGTTGGTAAATATTCCTATAAACTATTGGCTAATTTATCCAGATAATCTACTTCTTCATCCTCATAATCTTTGATTTCTTCTAAAACTAGCTCATAAATGTCATATTACATATACAAGTCTTCATCTTTATTAATTACATTCAACTATGTGGCTACATAATTAGTAGAATATATTTCTTTGATTGTTTTATTTTTGCAAGAACAATTGGGGACAATGTGGCCAATATTATTGCAGATATAATGGATGCTATTTTTGGACTAATAACTAGGAGTGTGACAATTAGTAAAAGAATGGTGGTGAAAATAGATTTTGTGATTCTTGTTCTTAGACTTGTGCTACTTACAATAAGACTTGGTAAATGGGTTATAACCATGCATCTATGTTTAACGAAACTCTCACATAAGGCATTGGGCTTGGTGCTTGCTTAATTTCTTTTGGTATTTGAAATCATAAATAAATTGGATGTATTTTTCCCTAGCTAGTTCTACCAAGTCTACCATGGAGGTTATGGAGGAATTAGCAATAGATAGGCATTTAGATTCAAAGTGTTATTTTTCTTTATCATACCCCCCCTATGGGAGACCATCTAAATACTTGAGCTTTATCGATACATTATCAAAAAAATTGGTTTCATAAGAAAGCTCTTTGAATCATCTAGATATATATATATTTTAAATAAGGTCACATAATTTCATATTATACATGACTTGGTTATTGGTTTCAAACTTACTAATAGGAGGACAAAATTCATGTTATAAGAAACTATGTAAGTCTATGAAAACGATCTAACTAGAAATAGACCAATATATGTTTTTTATATTTAATTATTTTATACCCCACCATTTTGTAGTAATTCTTAATACATACTATACAACTAATGTGGTAGTAGCATCACCAGGTATCTAAGTAACCACTTGCATTGTTCCAAAAGTGCTAGACCATGCTCTAATGGTCTAAATAGGATTTAAATCGTGATCAATATTTAAATACCATGGAGTAAATGGATTATTAGATCCCATCATCATTGTAAAGGGATGGTCTAAATCAGTTCATTTAATGACTATTTTTTAGAGTATAGTTTGATTTAGTTATGCCCTCCTTCTAGTGCCAGTTTTGTTGATAACCAATGCTTTTCACACAACCAACACATGTAGGATGATAGATACTCTACTCCTAAATTTTTTATATATCCTAGGGATAAATAAAATCCAAGGTACCTTTAGGTTAGGTCTTGTTAGTGTTAGAAAAGCCAAGTGGCCTATGTGAATTTTTTAACAAGGGGCCTCAATAAGAATCAAAATAAGAAAACTCTAATAGTCAATATTTTAAATGTGCTTAACCAAAAAATAAATCTATAAGATCTCAAATTAAAATTTATCTACTCTACCTCTATTATAATATTATTTTATTTCTAAGCTACCTATAGCATCGTAAATTATCACCCTTGACAATTTCACACTAGGTTTAGCTCCCCTTTATGTTTCTAGACCCAATTGTTCTTTTAATTTTCCCATTTTATAATAATCTTCAAAAAATCAAAAGTTGAATTGGGAATAAGGAAATAATATTTATTTATCAGTTCTTAAAGCCCCAAATTAGGTTTGGACTAGGGCGCTAGCACCCCTGTCCAACCTATTTTGGCCCCAATTCAAATATGTTAGTGTTGGTATTTTAACATTTATGAATTCAAAATCAGTCTTTTTTCAGTTATCGATAATTAATTTGCAAGAAATTAAAGAATTGTATATAAATACAAGTCTTTTTCATTATATGAAAGCTATCAACTTTGAGAAGTAATCCTAGCAATTTTAATTGAGCAGTCAAGAGTAGAATTTGTAGAATTATAGTAACATTATTTCAATTAAGCATCATGATTTCATGTTAATTTGTTTATGTTTCATGTATATTTGTTTTGTGAGTACTAACACTTGCATAACTTCAAATCAAGCATCCAATTCTCCTTAAAGGTGATGAGTACAATTACTTCACTCTATCAAGGAGTGCAAATTTGACTTGTAAGTTACAACAGTTTAAAATTTGTCACTTGTTTATCATTTAGCCTCTACCCAAAAAAGGGTAAGATCTCTTTTACACCATCATAGTCATTGTAGAGGTAGAAATATCAAAATGGGGTTTGACTTAGAAAAGCCCCTATACAGAACAACCCTTTCCCTTCTTTCTTGTGTGTAGGTTACAAATTTGAAGAAAATTGGGAGAGGATTGGAGATCTATTTTTTCATTCAAGCATTCAAGTCCTACAAGTCAATGAATTAGAGAAAGAGGATTTTATCAATAATAGATGAAGTCCTAACACTGAGTCTATAGGAGAGCCTAGAGGTAAATATCATCAGGAATCTAAATTTTGATTATGAGTATCTGCATTTTTAGGTCTAGGGTGCTAGCACCCCTATCTAGCCATTTCAACCTCAAATTTATATGCCAAGCTCCTTTGTTTTTGCACTTATATTTTGAATTTTGTTTCTATCTCTTTGTTTTGATTTTTAATAAATCATAACAGTTTGCTACATTTTTATACTTAACCTAGGTGCATGTTTGCATTATCAAATTATATCAATTAAAAATTAGTTAATCACTATCATCACACACATTTCCAAAAATATTGAAACCATGATCCACCATTCTAAATCTTCCATTGAGTTTGGTAGTCAAGAGGGTTTTGTAGATCAATCTTAGTAATTTCTCTTGTGATGTTGGAAGAAGTGTGATTTAGACCCTAGATTCCTTTTTCCCATGTCACATTTTGGTCAACTTGACCATTTGTGTAGTTTAAAACCTTATGCAATCTTAATTAGGCCATGTAAAATATGAATACAACACTTTGAATTTATGATTTATACATTAAAATTGTGAAAAATCATTGACAAAGTAAATATTTACATAGTATTTTCAATATAATAATTGTTAATTTCAGTTGTTACAAGTTATATCCAATCAATTATTGTAATATAAAATCTTAATTAGTTCATTCTAAGGTCTCGAAACAATCTAACTAATTAAGATTATTGCAATATAAAATCTTAATTAGTTTGTTTGAAGCTTTGAAAACAATCTAGAAAACATTGCAACAAAGGATGCTAAAAAAAAGGTACTACAAAGAAGGGAATTTTAATTTTATAAGGAATAGAGTACTTTCAACATGTTAGGATCAAATTTCAAGCTTACCAATAATAAGGTACTCTATTAGGAAGTCCCAAATGAATAGATTTTTAATGATAACTATGAATTATATCAAGATTAGACTTTGAAGCAACCCTTAACAATGCATCAAAATAAGGAAATCCCAAGACTAAGACTCTAAGAATAATATAACAATTAAATCTAGTGTTCTCTGACATTAGAGAAACTCCTAACAAGGCGCCTAAACAAGAAAATATTGAAATGCCAACTATAAAGAGATTGTAATTTTTTCTAAGTATTAGAGTCAATTAGAGCTCTTAGGAATGACACCATCCAAAAAACTATATGGAGTTTCTATAGGTGCATGATGTAATAAAGAAACTCATGGAAAATAGCTTTGACAAAAGAATCATATAACATAAGATTGGCACCCCTGATTTCATAAAATTCATCTCATTCATACCAAAAGGATTAACTTTGAATAAGGTTGATGTCAACATGATATCAAAAAAAAAACTCCCAACTCTAATATAATCACATATATAAAATGATAAAAATAAAAACTAAACGAGGAAATGAAAAATGATAAGGACAAAAAAAGGAAAATATTACAAAAGAAAAATGAGAATAGACACAACCCTAATCACACATGTAACCAACAAATCCCAACAAGGGTGGAAGAAAAAAATAATGAACAAAATAAAATAAAAAACACAATCAACAAGTCAACTTTAGAAACCCTACTTGGTAAGATAATGGGTCAAAACCATGAAGAAAGAAAAGAACAATCCTTGCAACCAACTACCATCCAAACATAATGAGGTATATGATCTACCATAGAAGCTCAATCAAACTTGATCGACTATGGAAAATAGTTTGAAAAGGGTGTGGGTAATAGAGTACAAAAAAAAATAGACACAAAAGATAAATAAAAGTAAGGCTAAATGAAACATTAAATAGAAAAAATATGCAAGGAAAAGCCTAGCATAATTTAGGGTTAAAGGGTACTCAAGCTAACATCACATCCTCTACATGGGAGTTTCAGAGATGCCTTCACATTCATTTTGAGATGACCAACTCCAAGAATCTAAAAATGTAGCATATTGGTCTTGTCAAGCCTAGTCTAAAAAAAAGGATGCCATGGTTATAGATTTGCTCCATAATGATCAACTCTAAAATTATGACAAAGGAAAAAATACTTGAAAAAAATAGGAAAATCAAGAAACAAGACAATACATAAAGGGACCGGAATAGAAACAATATAAACTAAAATAAAAAGATAGAAAAAAGTGGGGTCCCTATTTTTTTAAACAAAATGAGGTGTGTGTGTATAAGACACACCAAGAGCATCCTTGAAAATATAGTTAGTTTAGCACCACCAAATTATTTGAATTTGAATTTGGCACCTAGTTATTGTGCCATAATTCCTTAGGCATGTTTGAATCTCTACATGGTCTTAGAGATTCCTAACTTTCTCAGTAGTATTCCTAGTCTCACTATTTTCAATGCTCTGAATGTAAACTTAGTTATCTTAGAAAATTAGACTATACTTCATCTTAAATCCCTATATCCCTTGCCAAAGACTATCCTCTTGTTTGTCTAGATTGTCCACTTACCACTTACATTATTTCATGCCAACAACTTGATTCCACCTCCTTACCCTTCAATCTTAATATGTCTCACCTTTAAAATCTTGATTGTTTAGAATCTAACATTGGTATTTATAATGAACAACCTCCTTTGGACCCTAATAGGAGTTGGATTCAATAAGAGGAATAATCCCTCACTATTTTCATTATCTTTCTCCATTCTTATGGCTGGAACTTAGCATGAAAAAGAAAGAGGGTTGAACACACTCTCCAAGGTCAACTTGAAAAAAATAGAACCTTTTGGTTGCATCTACTAATAGTGGCATACAAAAGAAGGCAGTGGCTTCTAAACACACTATAAATAGATTTGAGAGATACAAAGGTAGAGGGGCCTAAATTCTAGAGCCAAACTTAATTGGATTAAAAATGGAGACAAAGGAAAAAAATTCCTTCTAATTTTTTAGAAAATTAAATAAGTACATATATTAGCAATTAAGAATATGGATAATCAACTACATATAGATACTTTATTTTTTTTTGTGCTCATTTTTAAATATTATTTGTTGATATCAAGTAATAAGTTATATGATTTAATTGAGGAGGCTATTGAATTTAAAAAAAATAGAAAGGCAATAAACTAATTATGATTAAAGAGTTTGATATGTTTTTAGAGGCCATGCCTAATGAGAAAATCCTAGGAATAGATGGACTCCCTGTTAAATATTTCTAAGTATTTGTGGTCTTATACTAGAAGAGATTTATTTGCAATGTAATTGGAAGGCTTTGAATGTGGTTCTCTTCAGCCCAAAATTAATTAAGGGCTCATTTAAAATCTTTTTCAAGGTAAAAATCATAATACTATTTTAGGACATAGAAAAATTACACTCCTTTATACTATGTACAAGATCATAGCTAAAGCTATAGAAAGACATATTAAGGAAACTACTCAAGAGATTGTTTGAATAGAATAAACCAATTTCTTAGGAGAAATATTGATTCTAGATAATCTTATTTTAGATTGGGAGTGAGATAAAGAGGTACAATTATCTAAAAAAAAAAATCATTTTTTTCTCAAATTAGATTATGATAAAGCCTATGATATAAGCAGATGGTAATTCATTTGTAAAATATTCATATAGATGGGACTTGTTCAAAGAACTATAAAACTTTCAACTCCTCTTCATGGATACAAATTCTCAAATAGTCATTAATAGATTTTAAATTGAATCATTTTGTCTTCAAAGTTCCATCAGAAATGAATGTATGTTGGTTCCTTATTTGTATGTGATCCTACTTTATCCCCTTAGATGTCTCATTCAACATACCCATGAGAATAATTTAGTCAATAATAATTCATTATCTTATAATGTTGTGGCATTAGACTCCCATCTTGTATATGATTGTATATTGTTCTTCTAAAATTCAATAAAAGAAATATATAATAAGTTCTTCATGTATTATATTTATAGTTTGTCACTTCTAGATCTCAAATTTTAATGAACAAAGAAAACTACTATATGACTTCTTTCGGAACTCTATCATACTAGATCCCCTCAAAACATAAACTTCTTAAACATTAATCATTTGTAGATACCTAAGCATCCCCAAGTTGATCTAAGAGCTTCCTTAGAGAATTTGGGGAAATAATATCTAAAAAAACTAAAAAGCAAGTGGTTGTCTTGGACAAACAATTTTCTTCCAATTGTGAGCTTAATTCAAGTTGCCTAAGAAATTCCATTAGCTATCCATGTGTATATTTCATCATGTTATATTCCATCAAAATATTTCTACAATCAACCTAAAAAGATCATTAGAAGCTTCTTATAGCCCAAATAGAACAATTAAAAGGGGATGCATTTTCTACTTGGTCTCACTACATTCAACCATCTAAAAAATATAGCGATCTAGGTATCATTCGTCCATGAATGTAAGGAATATGTATAGTGGAAAACAAGTTAGATCATTGTAGGAATTAGCTTCTTGGAAGGATTTTATTTTCTTTTAAATAATTCACATAATCATAATCTCAAAAGCTTAAGCTTCTACTAGGTAGAAAGGAAAAAAAAACTAACACCTTACTTCAAGGTTTAAGCTTCAATATAAGTGAAAGTATTTGGAAGGCCTAGAAGGCTATTTCACTTTGTTTATAATGATAAAACATTTCAGTCAATAGTGATTTGAGTTTCCCAACTTCTCTAGTGTGTAGAAACACAATGTAATTTGAATTGAATGATAAATTAATTGGTATTGCCAAACATTTTGGCGAAAAAATTATTTAAGAAAGGCATGAAAACCTTTGTAGACATATGAGACCTCTCTTAGACTAAGTTGAAAGCAATCTACATTTTGTAATTCCCTATTCCTTCTCAACTACAAATGAGACTCTCCAAACATATGTGACGTGGTTTTTTCAATATTGTTGATGATGTATTGGCTATAGCATCACCCATTTCCTAGTGAGAGTTGTTTACATTAAGTTACTTCCATCATTTAGAATAGAAGACATATTGAATTCTAAACCATTATGCTCCTTCTCTCCAACCCAATGTTTTAAGCTTATAAATTCTCTTTAGAAATTGAAGGCATCTACATAAGCATAACTTATAGCTTAGAAACTTCTTTGTTAACAAATTTCCATTGGTGATGAACTTCATTTCCTTCAATCGATCTCCTTGCATTGCCTATTTTGCAAGAAAACAAAAAGGAAGCTCCCAAACATTTGCTTCAATAGAGTCGGTGTTATCGACTCTATGAGTGTTTGGTTAACTCACTATAAAGTTGCACTCTATTTAATATTTCAACATATTTTTGATATTATTAAGCAGATAGATACATAGAGTTTTGGGAGGGTTGACCACAAAATGTATGTGTTTAAGCATGGGATAAACGACAACACGTGGCGTGGCTGCTTCGAACGTTTGGCCTGCTTTGTGATTATGTCTACACAACGTGGGTGGTTATTTATTGTATTTAAATCATGGTGGGCATCAAATCTCAACAACCCAAATGTTATAATCCGTTTCTTAAAATATACAAACAAATGCTCCATATCATTTCAGTTGCTCTTTGCAGGACTATCAAATGATTAATGAGTGAGAGTACATAATATATATATTTTTTAAAATTTATAATTTAAAAAATAATATTTTTTTCAAATTTATAATTTATCATATATTCTCGATTTTAAAATGTTATCAGATTCTTTTTTTAAAAAGAAATAAATTTATATACTTCTTTAATTGAAATGTTTCTTAATTATTTTATAACATATAAGATAACCATTATTTTTAACATTTGAAGGGATATATTTTTATAGTTATAATTTTATTTCTAAATCAATAAAATCATTTCAAATAATTTTATTTTCTTCTTCCTTCAAAATATATAAAATAATTTTTAACCTTATCATTCCACATTCATTTTATATAAACCGTAAGATTACCACTTCATTTCATAATTATATATTTCTTATCATAGTCTCATTCTAGTAATACTATCATATTTGTAGCCAATCAACATAGCAATTTGAATATATTAATTTATGAGTATCTTGAATATGTTCACATGCCTAAATTTGTATTCGATGCTCCATTATAAACCAAAACACATTTTTATTATATAATGGTAGCTTAATTTGACTGTGTGCCAAAGTATTTCAATCTTGTACCAATTGTAAGCTTGCCTACTTAGGGGAGAGGGGCCCATAAGAGAGTAGGGTCCAATAGTGGGGATAGAAGTAGTCCTCAATGGGCTCCACAGTGGAGCACTTTAATATCCAATTGCAAAACACTTTTTATCCGTAAAGTACGCAAAGTGACAAATCATGTGATGCCACATCAACGTACCAATAAAACATGACTTAGTGCACCACTATCGGTCTCAATTTTTTTTTTTGGCCTTTTTGGACACCTCAACAAAAAGCATATTGATGTGGCATCATATTTGATGATGTGGCCCTAAAACAAAATATAGAAGCACATGAGTTGCCAAATAAATTGTTGTACACAATTGAGAGCGATTTGAAATTTCCACGTAAGATTTTGAGAAATGTGAAGTTAGGGTGCTCCACTATGGGCCCCTCTCCCCTAATTATATGTCTTAAGGAGCTTCATGTGAGAAGCCACACCATGTTTTGAGATCTACGTCTCAATATACATCAAAGGTGGTTATTTTATACATTTCAAGAAGATGCACTTAATTTCAAGATAAATTCTAGGTTAAAATCATTTAATATGGACCTACTAATCATTTTCACATATGTCTAGAGTGATGCACTATAATTTTGCTTGGCACTATATTTCTACATATTTTTTTTCTCATAAGAAGGTGGCCAAAAAATAATAATTTAAATGTCAATGAGTAGATCATAACAGTGAAACAAAACATTGTGATTATTAAAAGGTTGTAGCATAGGTCGTAGAACATTTATGATGGAATGGTATTGAAGCTTATGAAGCTTATGATATTACTATATTTGGTTTCTATTTTATAAATTGTATTAGTCATTATGCAATTGTGTCAATGATGCAGAGCGAAAGGACTCAAGACAATAGTCTTGACACTTTTCAATTAGGGTTTCAAAGCAAACAAGGCACAAGTGCTTCTTTGGTCATTTTGGCAATGTGTTCCTCAAGCCTAACACATGGGACATTGCCCTAACATTAATCAACCATTGAGGGAAGCATGGGGTAAGGGAAAACATGGTGTGTTCAAACTTGTTTCAACATTCTCCAAGGGTTCCCAAACATATACAACCCCAAACAAGTGATCAATGCAAAGATTTGTGTAAACTAGATATTGTTGCCCCTAGATGTGACAAGGAAATGAATTCAAACAAAATGGAAAGAATTTTTCATCTAAGTTCCTGGAATTGTGTAGGCTTCTAACATCATGCCAACATATTTATTTAACCCTCCATTGAAAAAAATGTAAGGATCATTCCAAGGCACCAAGAACCTAGGGTTGTTAGGACTGTTTCACTGCAAATCTAAAATTTCTGTCAAAGAGATCTTCTTCATGTACATGCATGAAATGATCCCAAAAATTTCAGGGATGTAGATCATGCCACGATAGAATTTCCCACTAACTTGTAGCATTTTTCCATGGTGGAAACTCTAGTTATGGCATTTTTTTGCAAGTTTGAAACCCTAGATAGGGTTTAGAGCGATTTTCACAAAAAAGCTTGTATCTCCCTCAAAACTCAATGGATTTGAGTAAAAAAAAAAGCATTGCAAAGGTGATGAACCCTTGAAAATTTCCCAATCAACTTCTAGTACATAATAGTAAGTGCAAATCCATACAATGTGAAAGAATAGTCAGATTTTGCAAGAAAATGTAGCTTTGAATGTGCAAACTTGAGATTTTCTTCATTCCAACTTCAACCAACCTTCTCCAACCCTTGGGGTCAATGATACAAGGAATATTTAACATGTTACAATTATTTCCAACTGAAAAACTGACCAACAACCTCTTAGTTAACTCTAATGACAACTTTTACATAATTTTTTGACAACATTTTGACAACTTTCAGCAACTTTTGCAACTTGACTCCAAAACATTACACAATTGATTTAAATGACTCCAAATGACTCCAAATGGTATTAAATGACCTTATTGACTCCAATGAAACCAAGAAACAAATTTTATCAATCATGACAACATTTCCCTCAAAAGGTGCATCAAGATGCCCCTGCATCAGTCAAGCATTACCGATTGTTGTGTGGTTAAATAGTCTGTTTAATTAGATAATTAATTTCTAGTATGTGGATTATATTAGCCATTATGTAATTGCGTTAAGTGTGGTCACTTATTGTATGGTTAGATAGTGTTTAATTACACCATCCAATCATAATTGCATCAATTTATTAAATTATTCCTCCTAAATAAATTTATGTCTCTAATCATCATGATTTATTCAATTTTTCAATTTACTCGATCGTCCACTTTATGGAGACAAAATATTTAAATATATATTAATTTTATGTTTTGTTTATTTTTCTAATAATTTTCATGTAATAATCTTCAAATTAATGCAATAAACATTTATGTCTTAATAAAATAAAATGTTGTATTGTATAAATTTAAATAAAACAACACATTGTATTTTATAAATTTAAATACTATATCACAACTGCACTTATAACTACATATAGAGGTGAAAATATCACTAAAAGGATTTTACACGCCTACATCACTCACAAAATAGAATGTGGACATACCTCTAACACTTTTTATTTTGATCTAGTTAGCCTTCACATACTATCTTTTCTTATTGAGAGGCATTATTTTATAGTACTTGTTCAAGGTAGATTTTGTGAGGCATAGCTAGTATTATTCTAGAGACTTTGGTTTGATTTTATATATATGTAATTTGGTGTTTTGGACATGGTTTATGTGAAGATTTTGGTTCATAGATATTATCATTTTGGATTATAGACATAAATGCTTGATATGTGTGTTTAGAAATTTATATGACGTGTTCATTTAATAAAATAAACTGATCATAAAGTGTTTTAGTTAAATGTTTAATTCTTGCAAGAATAAATGTCTTTAATTATTATGATAGATCTTATAATTATTTGATGATATTTAATAATTTGATTATAATTTCCAAAATGTACTAATGAGCTTCTATTAAGATGTGCAGGTGGGCAGTCAAGTTCTTTAAGAATTGAAGATAAAGTCCAAATGCTAAATGTGTAATTATTGGATTTTAATTTTGTATGGGAGGTTTAGTGTTTAAGAGTAATTTTATTTATACGTTTTTTATTGGTGGAGGAAAATATGTTTTCATTGAATGGTCTTTTCATTTGATGGAAGTTGAAGAGTTGGGAGGAAATCTATTTTAAGTGGGAATTGGTATGGTTGTCTTCTTACTTCTTTTTATTGCTTTCTTCATTTTGTGGGGTATAAATTTTCTTCTTGGATTCAATGGAGAGAATGGATTCTTGGGGAAAGGCTAGAAAGGATAGGTGGTAGATAGATTTTGGCTAGAAAAGGAAATCCAATTTACTTTGGTCAAGCTATTAGGTCAATCCTAACTTGGATAGCCAAGGTATGTTTGCATTTTAATGAAAATTCTAGTACGGTCTTTGAATTCTCCCTTGATTGAGATTTTGTCACGTGTGGAGTCTTGCTTGACTAATGGGAACTTGGTTGTAAATAAGGAGTGGATCTCGCCTATGGGTTGAGAGCCTCCTTCATGTGGGGTTGAGAAGGGCATGGATCCTCTCTTGTGGAATTTTGATAAAATGTAAATATATGATGTGAACGAGTTGTGTGTTGGATGGAGTATGGTGTGGGTGGTTGTGGTATTTTTGTGAATGGAAGAATGTAATGTTGGAAGGATGACAAAGGTTATGTGTTGAATTTGGAGTTGAATGTTTATATTCAACAATATGTTGTGCCCCAAGTGTAACGCCTCACCACACAAACCCCAAAGGACAACTTAAACTAACAATTATAGCACAATTTTTTTTTCAAAGTAAAACTAGTATGAAATGTAAGTTAACATTCATATATGAACACTTATAATGAAACTATACATACACATCATCTAACTAGTCCTTTGGGGTAACGACTGCATTACTTGTGAAACTTCCTAACATAATCCCAGTCCCATAACAATGATTAACTAATCACAAGTATATATCTTAAACCATTATATAGAATGAATAAACAATGTATTTACATCCATTTCATTACATAAATGATAAACATCCTTACGAGAACACATGATAATACCAAGAATATATATGCATTACATTTATTATATGAGTTTACATTGTTTCAAAGGTTACAATGGTACAATAGTGTTTTCCAACATGAACGGGAATAATACATCAATTACATAGAGTAATACAATTGAAATGATGTAATACATATCATCAATGCTATCTCCAATTCTGGTGAAGCTCTAGAGCCACTACAAATGGTACAACTACATGCATCATGAACTTTGACTAGGAACCCAATGGAGTGCATAGCACGTTCCACCTAACCATGTCGACCCTAAGGTCCACCCCTTGTGCTAGGAGATGACAATAAGGACCCACAACATAAAAATAGTAAAGTAGAAAAGGCTGACCAGACTCCACAAATAAATGCAACAATAATTCATAAAGAACAATCCCTTCTAGAGGTACATGAACAATAAGTGGAAAAACAAACAAGTCATACAAGGTTGCTATAGGGAGGAGTGCCATCACATAGTTTGCTATGGGTTACCTTGGCGTAACCTTCCTAGGCTACTAGACCCCCATCCTGGGTTACCCTAGATGTAACGCCCCACCAAGGAATCCAATAAAACAAAGCATAAAGTACAAATTAACTAAATAATTTTATTTTTTTAAAGTCATTTGATTACACAATTGTCTTAAGGATTCCAAGATGACGTTACTTAAACCATATAAACAAGAACATCTCGTCATAATATCAAATTCATAAAACATAAGTATGTATCACGTTCATGAATGATCCAATTTCATAAGCTTAATAAAGTCAAGTTACACATCTAGATTACATCAACTGAGATTATAATAAATCTCGATACATCATAATGTCAATACAATGACTACTCTCATACACATGAGGTAAACATACAAAGAAGATAATGATCTCCTCAAAACTAATATCCTTGCCTTCCAACACGTTCAAGTCCATCTTCACGAACAAGAAAGTGACAAGGACCTACTCCACAAACAATGTTATCCAAGTATAGCAATATCTGTATGAGGACCCAATGGTGAATAATAGCAATATTTCCTCCCAACCACATGGAACCCGAAGGCCCACTCCCTCCATGCTAGGAGATAATGACTGCTCTTCAAATCAAGCAAGCAAGCAACAAAATAAACACAACATCACATGGTTGAATTTCACATGACAACATGACAGTATCCAAAATCACATGAATGCTAAAAAACTCCTAGAGGCAACAATAAACCAAAGGTGACTCTACATAAGAGACCACAAAGTATGTATCAGGACAAGAGTGTCATCACTTAGTTGTTCTAGGTTATCCTGGTGAATCTTCCTAGGCTCTGACCCCCATCTTGGGTTATCCTGGTGACCTCAACCGATTCCTGACCCCTACACAATTTCAAGTGGCATCGAACTACCTTTCATGAAGACAAGGTAAATGACTAAGCCATTCCAGGCCTTCTCAACCTACCCTTAATCTATACAAGCATTAAGGCACTAGGTGAGGGAATCAATTATCTAAAATTAATTAATGAATCCCCAATATATTTATTAAAATTTTCATTGAATTACTAAATTTTGATAAGTTATCCTGGCTACCACTTTGGGTACCAACCCCTATTGAAAGCCACTCTTCCTTTTACAATATCACAACAGATTAAACCAAAAGATAGCCATCATGCACAGCAACCCAAATCATGACCACAATCCAATCGTGAATTAAAACACTTTTCTTTCAATCACCACATAGGTAACAAATTACAACATGCATGGCTAAGTCCCAAAATAGAACAACAAGGTATGAACATAACCAAATATAATACAAGCTTGGTTTCCTAGCCTCTGGAACTAAAATTTCCATTTCACATACCAAATAAACTTTCACTTGATAATTTCAAACAATCGATCCCACAAAAGCTTCCATATACACTATTCAATACTAAAAAAATATTACAAAGTATGATTTTGTTAAAATCACAATTTAAATGTCAAGCATAATCATCATTCCTCCAAAGATATTTAAACATATATCTCAAAACATTGATTTTCACACCAATTGTAGTCTTAACTTTTCAAATAAATCATATACTAATTTAATTATAACGAATCAAAAACTGTATATATTATAACTACTTCCAATCATAGCTTAAATATTATTCTTACGCACAACTTAACTATTTCTTTCACAATACTAAACCGATTTCTTTTAAATCCAACTTGTTATAACAAGACACTATTAAAAGAATTTCAATCTCCTAGTAATAAATTTAATATAAAATTTCAACTTAATTGATCACAATTTAGATACTTTCAAATTTTAATATAAGAAAATTAACATAAATAATAATTTCGTTAAACTTATACACAATATGCATCTATAAATAAATATATATAATTTCTTTTACATTTAAATCAAATGATAATCAATAATAAAAGTACTATTACAGAATAGGAAAAGTTAACAAAACTTAAGCATGCAAATATCTTCAATGGTAATATGTGCACCATGCAAATAAAAATCAGTTGAGAATAATTTTAACAAGGAACATGTAGATAACATGCCATGCAAGGATTTTGAACTCTAAATAATTAGGGAAAAATTCCATGTGCAAAACTCACAATAAACTTGACTTAATTAGAGAGAACTACGGTGTAACTGAGGTGTGAATCAAATCATAAAGTAGTGACCTGAATCATGGTTAAGTTTTAACTTACGAAAATCACATGCCACCTACTATAGTTAGTATTTATCTAAGTCTCTTGTATTGAAACTCATACCAAGACTTTAGTTAACTTAAAAATCTCTATAAATCATGCAAGAATAAAGCGCACCATGGTGAGACTTTAAGATTAAGAAAGAAAACTCAGACATCAAAATGATTGGCTCTGAACCCAAGGAGAAACTTAAGTTTTTTAATAAACATAATTGTAGACCATTATTGTCTCCAGTACACAAGAGTCACAGTAAAAAAATTAATTTCAAAGACAATGATAAGGAGTTATAGACGTATAAGGAAAATCTGTAGAGGACCAAGAAATGATTAAAAGGAGGCAGCGAATGACTTAAGATTTCACAGCGTCCTTAATTCAAACTTCAGGCGTTAATATCTATTCAAATATATGTGAATAGCAATGGCAACTATTCCAATAGAACTTCAAAATTACAATTATAAGGGAGTTACAAAAGACACATAGAGATACATTCAGACGTCATTAACATGTTTATATTTTAGAATCTTGGTATAATTATAGAGTAGAAAAGCGACAACACCAAGATGAAATTGAAGTTAAAGATTGAAAATATAGAATACTTAAAGAATATTTTATGGAAAATATCGACTTCATAAGGAAAATTGAAGTATTCTAAGATACACAGATTGACACATTAAAAAAGGTTTACATAACTAACAATCTTCAGCTTATAGATTAAACAAATCCATCAAGGTTGGCTAACTTGCAGATCTATGACAAAGACCACCAGACAGGAAATTAAATATGTTTCTCTTCAGCAACTACAATACGCCAAAATTAATTCAACAGAAAATTTCAACGAAAATTGAGAGAGATAAAGTACTTTAGGCTGGGACAAAAGAATACACAACAATGCAATTGAAATACCATTTAAAAAAATTAACTTACAATACCCATTGATTTCCCAAAACGTAACATGCAGACTGGCCAATACAAGTGATAGACAAAACAACAAGGTGGACACAATCAAATAGCTAGTTCATTTATCAGTGATAAAGAAAGTATGGTTGTGATCCTACTCCATATGAGGGTGTATAAAATATCAAGAGCATGAATACATGTCATGCACTAGCTAGAGAAATGTAGCGACATAAATTATAATTCAAAGAAAGAGGAGATTGAATGTATATAGATCGCGACCAAAATGGGGATGTTGAATAGGCCATTGTGATCGATATGTATACAAATATGGAGGCATAGACAAAGCATATAAATTGTTTGATAAATTATTTGGTAATCACTTGAATAATTACTGTCGTAATACATATTCATATCAAATATCCATCACAAGAAGGAGAATCGGTTGCCATGACAAGGATTGGGTGAAATCAAGGATTAATTTCATAACTCCCTACACATGGAAATTCAAAGGAGATGCATGTAATAGGTTAATGTAAACAACGAAAAGACTTCAAAATTATCAAGCAATGCATAAATGTTTTCTAGTGTAAACCAATTTAAATCATAAATTTCAAAAAATCACCAAATAAGAATTTGTAAAACTAAGAAGAAAACCTGATTAAGCTAAAAAGTTGAACTAAAGCAAAGCCTGAACCTCCTGTCAATTCTGCTCAAAATCACTATATCTTGAATAAGAAATCCGAAACAATTCTTTTTCCAAATTATTTCTACAATAAAAACTGTTGTGCAATGTCCTTCCAAAACTTCTGCCGTGAAAACTTTTTAGAAGAATTGTTGTGAATGAAATTGCAACCCCCAAAATATTTTTAATGCATTTTGTTACCTCATGTTACAAAACTTAACTGATTGTAGTCATGCATTCGAAAATTGCTCAATCAGTTATAATCATTAAATATCTAAGATATTATCTTTCAACTCATACACAAGTTTTCAGATATTTATCACTTAATGAAAATAAACTCTTCTAAAATATCAACTTTTCACAAGAATCCAGTTTGCACAATTAATTCCACAATTACATTTAAATAATTACCTTTTACAAAATTAACATTCACTTTTAAATAAATAACTTGTTAAATTTATTTTAAGAAATCAAACCTTACTCATAAACATTTAATCTAATATTTAAAAAAAATTACATTTAATTGAATATATAACAAACAAACCATTTGACTAAATTAAACAATAATTAATTTCCAAATAAAATAACACAAACAAAATCGACACGATAAGACTAAATAACAAACGACAACGGGCGACAAATGGATACTCAATCAATGAAGAACGATGGCTAAACGAGGACCTGACACTATCTCCAAATCAATATAATTTCATTGGCTTAGGGTATGCTCAGACCTGACAAGCAGGTGGAGTCAATACCCAGTACCTATATTTGCATAAAACATTACCGTTAAGCATATAAACATATATTAGCAAATACACTATGAAGAAGAGTTGCAGCGTAGTAGGGTACTCACAAGTGAGTAATGCTACACTGTCTTCCTCACCAAAACTGACGAGCATCATATGTCATAAAGAACCATTTTATCATAATAACCTCATAAAAGTTCATAATCAACATAAACCATATCTTACACGTGTCAATTTCAATATCATCACTCAAACACAACCAGATGATCAGGATGTCAAATGCATCATCCACAGAGTATAAAAACAACATAATGTCAAAGCCATAACTGAAAACAAACAACATAGTATCATAAGAAACTAAAGCATCTATCCATCTAACTAAATCAAACTAAGATAGAGTGTTGCAACTGGAGGGACACTACACTAGACCACCTCTATTGGTCGTCGGACCTCCATAAAAACTATGTGGGATCAACATACCTTCCAAGAGAGAAAGTTCCTTCCAAGAGTACAAGGCAGTTGATCTTGCCATTCCATGCCTCCCAATTCATCCCAAGCCTACACGAGCACTTGAGCCATGAGTGAGGCTATATTATCTAAATTAATGTGAGAAACTACCCAAACCCCCTAATTAATTATTAGTTTTTTCACTGGATTAAGAAAATATCATTAGTTACCCTGGACTTGCCACTTTGGATGCCAAAACCTCATTGAGGGCCACTCCCCCTACTAGCAACAAAAAGACTCAACAGTCCACTAACTGGGTAAGCCAACTTGCACAACATAGAAAGCCACATGAATTATCACATAAGTGAGACATACACCAACTTGCACAAAGTATCCACAGACAACAATTCCACAATGTAAGGTCGGAACCCACATAATCATAAATCAAGAAAAAAATCAAGTGTTCACAAAGAACCAACATGAAAAGCCAATCATAAAGAAAAATATTTCCCCAACCTCTGGAAGTCTAACAAATCACTAACACAATGGTTCCCCAATCAAAGTGGCAACAATAACATGATCTCAAAGACTATTTCCAATCCACAATTTATGAATCAACAAGTGTAGAATAATGAGTGGAAACATCACAAAGAGAGCTTCAAACTCAACCCAAAACTAACATAATCAACCCAATACAAAATTAGCCATAAATACCAATAGAAAAATCAACCTACAGGGCATCCAAGGGAGACCTCAATTTTCTCCTCACATGATACCCAACCACTAATTACCCAACAACTTACAATTTGGCTATTAAACCACTTCAAAACAACAATCACTACAACAATAGCAATCAATTGATACACAACTTAATTTGAAAATCAACCCAATAAATCAATACAAACAAACAATCAAATCAACCATGCAATATTCCATAGAGGGCATTGTCCTCACAATTCAGATTTCTCACTAACTTAACCCACTTAAATTACTCAATAGAGCATTTACCACTATAACTCAATTATACAAATTACACAATGAATTCACAAAGCAACAGATAATCTAAATACAAGTAAATCAGTTTCCCCTATTCATTTAATTAACATAATCAATAAACATCAACAAGCAATACATTCATGGATGACATTTTTCACATTATCCATAATTCATTACTTAACCACTAACCTCACGTAATAATTCTCAAATGTCTATGATATCAATTAATCTTATTTACAATTCAACTATTAGAGAGTACAAAGAAATCAACACTTTAAATATTATCAACTTCACCCATTTAACTAATTTTTTCATAACTATCTAAATATTTGTTTATACTATAAATCACTCCTCTTCATTTTAGTATTTCTAAAACTCAACAACATTAATCAATGCAAGCACACAAATCAACGAGGCAACCATAACATGCAAAACTCTACAATTCATTTGTTCTAATTGAACTATTTCACATATAAAAGAAAACATTGAATTAAGAAAATGTAATATAGACACTACTTTAAAACACATTACTTATGCTAACAATTTCTTCATGCAAGTAATTCAATATCTTTTCCCCAATTTAATTTCCATCTCAATTAGCATATTTAATTATCCATATACATAGACCTATATGATTATAATTAAAACCAATTAAAAGCTACCCTGATAGAATCACTACTCATTTGATGCAAAATAATAATAATAATACACAATTATATGACTACATTATATATATATATATAAGCATATATATGCCTATAAATATGTCTATAATTACAAATATACATATATACCTAAATTTTTATATACATGTATTTACATACATACATTTATGTGTATATATATGTCTATATATACATATATATACCAAATTAATCGAATGGGGCAAGGTATCAAGCCGCGGCCTAGCAGAACTATAGATCCAACTCAAAGAGTGTGGGTCATGTGTTAGAAGGATTGAGATGTGGGTGAAAAAACAAGGTGAGTGGTTGTCTAGCAACGACTACCACTAAAAGAAAAAGCCAACATTAAAAGGTAAGAATAATAAAATATAGTTTGGAGTTTTAAATTGCCTCTCAAAACATCAATCTAGTTCTCAAGAGTAGTTTGTTGTGTTCAATGTCAGGTAAAAGGACATAAACATAATTCCAAACATATCAAATTTCCCCATCATAATGTATATTCAAAGAATGCTAACATTGTGAGCTTTCTTATGTTCTAAGTGCATGCAGCTACATAGGTTGGTAGATGATGGTTGTGAATACTTCTCACATCAGTATCCCTTAAAGCATTACACAGATAGTTGATCACTAGGTGCACATAGCTAACCTACATAGTAAGCATTAAATCGGATTCCTACAAGTCATTTGCAATGAACACAATCTATACAATAACCATTGGATCATCTAATTGCTAGTTTCCAACAAACTGTTGGACCAACAAAATACTATGTATTTCAAAATATTCAACATAGAGGTACATGCAAGGGTGGCAATGACTACTAAAAGGAGGCACACAATAGAGGAGTGTATACCCAACATAGATTGATGCATTTTTAACAATTTTCCAAGCCTCAAGGTCAAATCAAATGAAAAGTATGAAGTTGTAACAAAAACCAAGGGAACAATAAGGGATTCCACAAATGAATCTCAGAGAAAGAGAGAAAGACTTGATAAAGAACAGAAGATAATACAACTTTTTAATTATTTCAACAAGAAAATATTCTGATTTCTTTTAGCATAGCATTCACATTTTAACTTCAAATTTGAATGGAGATAAAAATTACAATAAAAAGAATGGAATCTGATTTTTAAAAGACAATTAGCTCGCTTGTAGAATTGATGCCAGAATCGAACTCCTGCAAGAAAACTACCCCTTTGAAATTCCACAATCCACCTTAGAAAATTTTCCCACTTCTTTGAAAAAAAAAATCTTTTTAATCAAGAATCTGTATTTCATAAAAAAATAAAATTTGCTGAGACAATTTCTTGTTCAAAAAACAAAATCCATTCCTCTCCATTTTTCCAAAATGGGCATTATTAAAAACAAGGGAAAAAATTTAGTTTTCCAAAATAAAAATCCAAGGAAGCAATATGTTTACAAATCTAAAAATCAACAAAAAAGATAAGTTTCCAATTCGAAAATTAGTTTGGAGTCATGCATGTGCATGCACTCCACTTTTTCCATCTTTTATTTTCTTTTACATCCAGTTCAAAAATATCATCTTCTTATTTATTAGAATTATATTACTTTTCCACATTTGAATAATTATCCTCTTAATAATAATGATATTATCAATTATCATTAAATATAATTTAAAACACTACTTTATACAAAACAATTTAATTTAATTATTTAATCAATAAACCATATACTTTTTATTTCACAATATTGGTTTATTTAATTATTTATTTTAATTCCAAATTAATTTAATTTACCTAATAATCAATTTAATTTAATTAAATTGATTAAACAAGTTCATTTATAATATTAAATTTACCACATAATTTCAATAACACATTAAACAACATAACAACAAACAACAATGGGACATCGTCAATCATCTAAACAAACTTACTCGAATTTCACAAAAGGCCAAGTACGGAGGGGCACTACACCAAGAGGGAAGGGAATCCCCCATCTCCCCCTTTGCAAGAATTCTGTGAGCGGGTTCTTTGTGTGTGTGTCAATGTTTATGATTTTCTATTCTTTCATCTAGGTTGTGCATATGGACTTTGTCTCTCACTCAAGGTTGGACCTAATAGTCATATGGTTGGGAGGAGAGTAGGATTGGACTACTCTATTTGGTGTTCTAGGTTTTAGAGGATGATATTATTTTGTTGAAGAAAATTGAATGAATTTTCTTTCTATTTTGTTGATTCATTATGAATGTTTTATTAAGTCAAGAGGTGTAGATTGAAAGCAAAGGATTCTATGGAGATTAGACTTCATATTCTTATAAATTGCCTATACTATTTTATGCAGTAGTTTGTAATATTGATGCTCAATTGATGCATTGTCTTATGTGATAAAATAGAGTTTTAAATTCAATGTAAACAAATTGCAATATGTTGGAAAAACACCCAATTTAATTATTATTATTTTATAAGATTTATCTGATAAACAAACATCAGATCTTGGTTGATTTTATTTAAAATTTGTGCTATGATATAACAAGAATACTATTAGTTGATGATAAATTATGCAAATAATAATTTCAATCGACTTTTATCAATTTGTAGAGTAGGGAAATATGTAGCAACAATTTCATAAAAAAAATGTGGTTCTGTGTACTTGTATCTGTCATGACCATTATATTGATTTTTGCAGCCTTCTCATTTCACATCATGTTCAAAGTCGGTTGTGTTCAACTTCTACCATTTCAGATCACCGCCACTATTTCACCCATTTTCTTATTGTTTATCTCTACTATTGATGCTAGTTATGTGAGCATTTTATATGTAATAATGCTGCCGTTAAAACTAAATGAACACGAGCATTTTTTTTAGTTAATGTTACTTTAATAAATGTTCTTGTTCTATGTTATTCATATATTCTACATCTTGTTTGTTGATACTGATTAAGGCGTTTGGTATACTCTATCGTATAAGATAGTTAATATGAATATAAAACTATACCATTCTATCCTTCATGCATTCTTCCCATTTTACCCACAACCTTTACTTTGTTGTCTCGACTATATAATGTCAATTAATATCCTCTTGTTGCTTAGTTGTTTCACATATCTTTTTCTTTACTAGTAATTGCTATGGAATATAGTTTTTAAGTGCATGCATTTAAGATAATGATTCTATCCTTTTGTCTTTATTCCAAAATTATTGATAAGGTGAATTCATTGATACTCCACTCGCATTCGCTCTAAAATAACAACTTACCCTTTTCAAGCTAGAAGTAGGTCATTCTTAGGTTAGATTGAATATTGGGTTAATGAAACATGTGCCTTGTATGGTTAAATCATCATAGCTTATTTATTTGGTTCTTGAAATCATATTGAAAAATCATTTATTGTTAATCTATGTTGATAATCAGTGGCTCCATCTATTTTTTTAGCATACAAATTAATGTGAAGAGTTTATTCAGTGTAGTCGAAACATAGCTGGCTGTGTCATATGTGCTACCATAGTCATATATATCAATTTTTTATGCCTCTTATAATATGCGTTACTATCTAAAAATCTAGTTAAAACATTTCTTTATTGCTATTGATTAAGATTAATTAACTCTATATTATGCACAACCAATAAAGCTTTTTTAGATGCATTTATATTTATAATTACAAAAATAATATATATATATATATATATATATTAATATATTATATGTATGTATATGTATTTGTGAGAACCCCAATCCCAATACCTACAAAATAATAAGAACAAACACATTAGATTAGAAATTGCAAGCAAGAACATGGATTCCCTATGAAATCCATTCACAAAGTTCAAATTAGGAAAAAAAAAATGAAGAACACAATGAAAACAACAAAATAGAGATTGAATCCTAATTAAACTAGTAAACAAATGATCCCATGGGGGAATTGGTGACAATTTGATGTGAAAATTGGCCCTTTCCCAATTCCTATGATGCAAGCTTGATGTATGTTGATGAATGTTGATGAGTGATCCACTTTGTTGATGCTTGATGAGTGCTCCAATGGAAAAACCTGCATAACCTAGCTATGATTCAATGATATTGGATGGAAATGGCTAAATATTTGAGCATAGTAACTTTGCATAATTTGTGGATGATCAAATGAGGAATGAAGCCTCATATTTATAGATGAGATTGAAGAATGAATGTCCAAAATAGAGCAATGTGGGACTAACATTCATCGAATGGAAAGATGCCATTTGTCAACCTATGAGTGGATGGAGGATGTGCAAGTTTTGAGGATTGTGCCAATAAATGCCTATTTTTGAATTTTGAATTTGTTGAAATGACATGCAAGAGGGAAGAAAGAATGCATTAAATGCCACTTGGCTCAAGGCAAAGGACATGTAAGATAGAGTAAATGCCTTGTTGGATGTACATGTCAACTTGAATTTTTGAATTCAAACTTGGAGAATATTCCAAAAAGATGCCTTGTTGAGGAAAATAGAGATTTAATAAATCAATTAAATCTATTTTCATGTGCAAGTGGTAAAATATGGAGGATGGGACATGATAGGAGATTAAATTAAACTAAGTTAATTAATTTAATGAAGAGATTAGTTGATGTGAAAAATTTGACTCAAATTTGTGGATTTATTTAAATCAAATATGAGAGGAATGTGATAAGAGATTAATTAAATAAAGATTTTGATTTATTTAATTAAAAGAGATGATGTTAGATTGAATTAAATAATGTTTTAATTTATTTAATTTAATAGAAAGACTTTGGAGATTTAATCAAATAAAATTAATTATTTAATTAAATAGGATAATTAGATCAAGATGATTAATTTAATTATCAAGAAGAGGTGACTTAATTAGATAATTGGTTTATTTAATTAAGATCTGAATATTGATGAATTTAATCGGATAGGGTATTTGATTAAATGGTTAGACCAAAGGATGATTCGGGATGAAACGATGTTAGTAGGTGGTATTAGATGCACAATGTCAATTGGTACATTTTACATGTCTACATTTTGCCCCTCTTTGAAGCAATGCACTTGTTGCGTTGGTTCAAAGAATAAACGATCTCGATCAAAGCCAAAAAATTTCACTTTCAAAATCTTGCCCCATTGCTACCTAGTGAGAGAAAACATGCCAATATATTGCCCCCTCGAGAGATTGGACGAAAATTTCAATTTTTGGGTGGTCTCGTGAAAAAAGAGGACAATGTGCCCGATAGGTCCAAAAAGGCTCGAGGAGGCCAAAAACATGTTTAAACACAATAAAATGATGTAAAACAAATCTAAACCAAACAAAAACAACCTCAAGGGTCCAAAACCTTAGCAGGGTAGCCAATTAGGGTGAAAAAACCCTAATTTTCAAGCTTAAAAAGGCTTTGAGGGGTCACTTTCAATTCATTTTCACACACAGCCATCTAGCAGCCTTGAGATTTGAGCTCTGACCTCCTGATGATATGGTGCAATGATAGATTCTGATGCACATTTCTGACCGAGGCCGGACATACCAGCGGCCACCCGACATTGGGGCACCGATAAGTGATCCTTACTTGACCTTTATTTTTCATTTTTAGCATTCATTTAATGCTTTCAAAGTCAGTCCCTCTACAGTGGTGCTATATAGCACCACTCAAAAATCAAACTACGCCGCTCAGTGTCAGATTGGGTAGCGGCGACAGAGTTTGGAGTTTGAAAACTCTAACGCTGAGGTCATAGCCCGCGGGGTCATTTCTAAAGTGTGACAGCGGTTCTTTAGTGATAGGAATTTTTGCAAACTTCACTGCTCAGAGGGACATTGCACCATGGTAGTGTGCTTTCCACCTTTTGTGTGCTAGCATTGTAGTTTGATAAAAATCAAACTGCGACACCTTCACAGATTGCGAAGCTGGAGTGGTTTCTTGGACGCTCGACAATTTTTTTAATTTTTTTTTTAACATGATGACCCTTCCTGATGCAGGACGCAGGGAGGGAGCTCTAATCCCAAGAGCACAGGTCGCTAGATCTATTCGGTTACTTGCAGGACCTGAGTGACAGAGATCAGAACCAACTTCAAGACATGGGGTTGTGGTACATCGCTTATGCAATGGCCATTTGCACCCACCTTGGCATGATGTCAGCGCTTATCAAGAGATGGCACAGCGAGACCTCTTCATTCCACCTTCCCACCGGTGAGGCCACCATCACCTTGGAGGACGTTTGGTGTATCTTGAGATTGTCAATTCATGGTCGGCATGTCATTTTTGATATAGATGAGGGGCGGAATGCCTACCATAGGGTCCTTGCCACAGAGGACATTATTATTTGTGAGGAGTAGATCGAGCTCGAGCATCATAGGGCTCTAGCACATCCCTTTTACTTGGTTGTTGCGGCGATTATCTCAGGTCTCATTGCCCCAGACCAACGAGGTCGGTACTTCAGTCCTGGTTGGGGACTTTGCTAAAAATGCATGCTTATGTGTGACAAGCCTACTTGCTTTACTTGGGGGCTGGTTCTTCTTGTGTCTTTGTACAAGGATCTTCATGAGTACATCTACCTCGATGAAAGAGCACTTAGAGTAGGCGTGACACTCCTCCACGTATGGGCGTGGGAGCACATTGTTGTCCTTCGACCATGGATTGTTATAGTTCTGATGGGGCCTGATGATCCCCTCGTATGGCACTACAAAGGCAGTGTGTCCTTCACACACATAGGCGAGGACGAGATTCCTTATTGGAGGAGGATCCTAGATGAGATGCAAGTGTTCATATGGTGTCCATAGCTTGGTTGGCCCAAATGGGCCGATGATGTGCATCAGATTTTTTATGCCCGTTAGGACCACTTCATGCAGGGGTGAGAGCACACTATGATAGAGAGATATCTGTCTGGGCGCATGCAATGTTAGTTTGGTGAGCCTCAAGATTGGCCAGATGATGATTATGTAGTCGTATTTTCCCACACCATGGCATAGGTTTCATGGGGGTGGTACATTCCTGCCTCGGAGGCTGTCGATAGCTTCAAGCACTTGGTGGCTCGACCATGGGCTTATGATCAAGGGCTTGCCAATGCAGGCATGACACAGGCATATAGGTATTGGTTCTAGCCTCCCCTTTGTTTGATAGTTCTAGGAGCAGTCCCCGATCAGTGGAGGGTGAGAGGCAGAGGGGAAGGATGAGGACAGAGGGATGGTGCATGACAAGACCAGCTAGCTAGGCCTCCAGTTCAACCATTCCATCTAGTCCAGGCTGACATGCAAATGTAGGATCAGCAGCAGGTGTTAGTAGGTGCACCACCACAGGCTAGGGGTGAGGATCAACCTCAGGTATAGCCTCCATGAGTATAGCCAATAGATCAGCCAGCAGGGCAGGTGGATCCTTGAGATACCTTGATTACATAGTTGTAGGCTCAGGTGCAGAATTTGACAGGGGAGAGAGATCAAGCACAGACTGAGAGAGAGCCAATCAAGGTTGAGAGGGATCAGGCCATAGTGTAGAGATAGGCTACAGAACTACAGGCAGCCATAGAGCTAGGTCAGAGACAGTAGTTGGAGAGCATGGCAGCCTCCTCCTCTTAGGGTACAGTGTCTGTTAGGTCTTACAGGGAGATCATCTGAGAGGTCGAGTATTACCATATGCACTATCACGAGGCCATACCCAGAGCAGCATGGGTCCCGAAGTACTTGCAGCGAACCAGTTTCAGACCAGCAGAGGGTCATAGTGACAGGGGCAAGGGCAGCATACAGGGGGTAGACCTTGATCGAGATGATATCATCTTTTGTGCCTTATGGGCTCCTTTTTGATAGCCCAATGGGCCTTTTTGTACTGATTGACACACATGTACAGTGATCCTATTATTTTGTACTATGACTGTTACATTATTGATGATATATATATGAGATGTCGATGATGATTTTGATGTGATGTGATGTACCATTTATTTATGTATGTATGGATGATTCTATTTCTATATGTTGTGCAATGATGTTTATGATGTTATATGATGTATTTATGGATGCATTTATTTCTGATGATATATGCATTATGTAATTATTATGACTAATAGATCTATATTATGTTGACCTATGATATGTAGATGTATTTATGTGATGTGTAATGATGATGATTCTTTATATGTGATGATTTGAAATGATATGATACGTAATATGCAATATGCAAAATGATATGGAAATGAATGATGTAATGGATTTTTTGTGTTTCTATTTATGCTGATGTGGAATGATTTATGTAATGAAATGCAAAAAATAATTGTGACGCTATTTATGAGATGACATGGATGATTAGTGGATGATATAATGCAATGTGAATGCAAATGGTCATGTTTTATATGATGATGCAAATGAGATGGTTTTAAGATGCTTAGAATAACAAATAGTATCCTAAACATATTAAATGTATGTAATGTATGATGCATTTACTATGATGCAATGTGATATATGAAATGATATGTTAATGCAAAGTGGTATGATGATGCTTAATGTAAAATGAACTTAATGTGTGTGAGTATGTATGCAATCGGTTATCTATAATGCTTATGTGCCTATTATGTATGATTATGCAATAGGTGGTAATGTGAAATGGTTATGAAATGTTTATGCAAATGAATGTTATGCGATGATTGATGTGATGAATGCAATGTGATGCCAATAATGGATGCAATATAATAAAATGGATGTGCTTATCTATGAAGAATGCTTATAATAACATGTTTATATGATTGTGAAAATGCAATGCATGTGTTTCCCATATGATATGTTTATGTAATATGCAAATGATTTTTGGATGTAGGATCAATGACAATGATGATGGTGATGATCAACTGTCGTAGTACCTTGTTAGTGCAATGAGAAAGAAGGGATGAAAGAGAAGAAGTCATTTCAACAAGAGACAAGATGATGAATATGAAAATTGATGATGATTACTTGTCGAGGAATTGGGATTTTCAAAGGGCCAATTTTCTTATGTTTGATGACACACGCGGTACGATGCATCAAGGTATAGAAAACCAAGATGGCGCTGTACCTAGTGTGATGGAATTTGACTTGAAAAATAGATAGGAGTATCCTTTTTCACATCTGACATACAAAAACCTTGCTAGGATGCACTTTAGAAGTTCAAAACACCTCAGACCAAAACACAGACAGGTACAACCTATCAATGTAATGGTCAAAAAGTTGTCCAAAAATTCATCTATACATACCTAACAAAGCAAGTATTTTCCAAGTTATATTACAAGAATGTCCAACAAGCACAACAGACAAAAGATAATATTCGTTGCCCCATTCCTATTTCTCTAAATCCATCATTTGGATATCATTGAGAGGTCCTTGGAATGAGCACAATAAGATAAATCAAAAGAAAAGATCAAGTACACAAACAAGTCAATGTTCTTCATACCTTCAACCAAAGGGACGTGTTTTGATAGGATAAAAATCCAAGGTGATATCCAAAATGATGCCCATTGTCAGAACGATATATCCTAGGACATGCAGTGTATAGGATGATGATGGGTTGATAAGTTGTTTGATAAGCTATTGATATAAGGTTGACTAACATGTTTGAAAATTATCAAAATTTTGATTTTGTTTTAAATATTTGTTGTTTGCCTTTGTCTTTATGTTTGAAGTTTTCTTTTTCCAATTGTTGTGGTTGTTTCTATTTTTTTTTTCCTAAGGATGAAGGTGATGATTAGTTTATTATGGATGATTGATTATTTCGAGTGAGAGCGAGATGAGATGGATGGATTTTTTTTTCAAATATTTGGATGTTTTTGATGTTTTTGGAATGTTTTGAGACTGTTTTTGGTATTTTTCAAGATTTTACAAATGTTTTAATTTTTTTGATTTTTTGAATGTTTTTGGATTTTGACGTGATTTTATGAATGTTTTTGGATTTTGTGTGATTTTATGAATGTTTTTGGATTTTGTGTCTCGAGGGCTCATCAAATATTAGCCATGCCTACGTTTAAGCTCAGAGATGACGTAGTTTGAATGCCATGTTTTTCATGTTTTTCTAACTTTTTGAGTGTTTTTGGATTTTTCGCATGACTTCGACAATTTGGATATGGATGTGTGATGATATCAATGATTTGTTTTGGGGTTTTTTTGAAAAACAAGCTAGGGTTCATTGATCTGATTGATGAATGGAGTATGATAACATTGTTGAGGCTACACAACAACGCAAGGATAGTGTTAAGCAACACAAGGATTGGGATGGATATCCCAAGATGATGACAAATTGATGATGATAACATTGTTGAGGATACACAACAATGCAAGGATAGTGTTAAGCAACACAAGGATATCCTGAGATGATGACATATTGATGATGATAACATTGTTGAGAATACACAACAATGCAAGGATAGTGTTAAGCAACACAAGGATATCCTGAGATGATTTTTTGATTGGATTTGATTGATTATGATTGATGAAGCTTGATTTGGAATAAAAGTTGTTTGAATGATTTGATGTGACGTTTGAAGTGAAACTTAGATGCAACTGATAGTGATTACTTGGATTGATGTTCGATGAAAGATGAAGCTTGATAAGGAACATTTTCTCGTCAAAATATGGCATGGGCTAGTGATTTGGATTTTGGCTCACAAATACTTTGACCAATTTGATTTTATGTTTTCCAATGTTCGGATCACCTCATAAGTTAGAGGATATAGATCAAGATTTATTCATGAATCAAGATGTAAATATCTGCCACCATTGTCTAGCAATGTACAAAATGCGATGTGTGGATGCTTGGATAGGTGTATGGATGGATGGATATGGTAAGCACACAAAGGATGTCAAGGATTATCTTGTGATAAGATAAGGTGTTTGGATCAATACTAGCTCATTTGGATAGTGTTTCATGGCTTAGATAATGCTGGGTAGGATAGGATCAATGAAAATGAACCATGTCAAGATGTTTACCATAAGCAAGTGTGAAATGTGCCCCAAAATTTCATCAAGATCAAGATAACTCAGACTATGGATGTAGATTGATAAAGATGGATTGGATAAATGGTTCATGGATGAATGGATTTATTATGGCTAAGATGGATGAAATGTCAAATTTATTATGGATGGGATGAGATGCTTCCATCTGAACTAGTGCACGTAGATGCTTGATTCTACACATGATGCTTGTTTGTCAGGTTTTTATCATGGTACCTATCCAAAGTGCCACCATAGTGGTTTTCACTAGAGGATGATTTTTTTCTTTACCATTTTCAATCATTTTTTTGATTTTTTTGTTTTTTTTGAAATATTTTAAACTCATGTTGAACCATCTGGTGGTGTTGATGTAGATTCTTATGTCATGATGTGCCATTGATAGCCTACTTGAAGAAGTTTCTTTACTAAGATACATGCACTTGAATACAACTTTTGAAATTCTTGATCCGCTTCATTGATACCAGAGTTGACTTTGTCTTTGTGCGCACATCATGATAGAGTGCCTTCTAAATCCTTATGATAAAGGGTCGTTGCCAATACATGGTCAATTTGAGAATTATATATCATGTGTGGAGGCATGGATGGAGTGTGTTTAGGGATAAACGATGGATTGGTTGACAGTTTGGAACCTTTGACTCTCCAAACTTGGGAAGATGAGCAATGATGGGTGGATATGGAAGTGTGCATGGAATTAGGACCAACTGCTTGATACACTTTGTACATCTCTTGAAAAGACTGCTTTTGCTTTTGTGGACATCTTTCATGGATACTTTTCCCATTTTTTATTTTTCCCCATAGTTTCTTTGATTGATGGAATTTGATAGGGATAATCTTTCTTTGTAATTTTTGGTACCCACTTGTATTTGATTTTTCCTTCATGCTTTGCTTCTTTATATTTGATAGCCTTCTTAATGCTTTGATTTAACACTTTGTTTTGATGTTGGTCCCAATTCATGGATGGGGTGATGGGTGGATGAAGATTCATGGTGTGGCTAGTTGTAGTATTGACATCAACTTCATCATAAGGATTCTTTGTGCTCCCTATGTTGATGTTTGCTTGAGACGAAGTTGCCCCCAGTATGGTAGTAATGGCACCTTTGTTCCTTGATTCTGCCTGTTTTGAGATGTCTTGTTCAGTATGTGTTCTTTGATCAATGATCACTATAGATGACGTTATTTCCATTTGTTGCTCTGCTGACTCTGGAATATCATGTTCTATTTGACCAGTTTCCTTGAGTGGATATTGTTGGATATCCTCATACATGATGTCCTCAATCTGATTTTGGGATAGATTTGATTCTAATGTTGATAACTCAATAACCTGTTCTTTTTGTGTAATAAAGTTAGGAGTAAAAGGATCCTATTTTGAATGAAGATCATCTATGCGTCCATTCATAGAAAGCACTTGTGTAGATAGGAGAGTGTCCATTAGATCATTGTAGTATCTTGGAGATATGAATTCTTGATCTTGAACGATTTAGAAATTTCTTTCAACATGCTTTGGATCAAGTTCTTGACATGGGTCAATTTCAAAGGATTGATTGCTTATAAAAGGTTCTTGGATATCTTCATTAGGCATAGGAAGTGGCTCAATATCCTCTTGATCTTTGAGTGAATTGGGATCAAGTTTTGAGTTGAAGATTCCTTCAATATCGACAATCATGAGGTCAAAGGATGTCAATATGTCTTGGAAAGGACCATTGCTAGACTTTGGTGAGAGATATTGATCATGCTTTGGCATAAATTCTTGAGATATGTCCTTTAACTTATTAGGTGATGTAGAGACATTTTCAACATGATCATTGGTTGATGCATCATTGGATGAGGTGAAAACATCTTTATTGATGGATAGATCTTGAACATTATTTTCAACAATTGTGGCAGAGGGATTTTGAATGTCTTCAACCATAGGGTCAAGTGATGTTGAAATTTCTTGAATTGGATCATTATTGGGTATTGTTGGTGGATTTTGATCATGATTGAAAAGTGACCTTTGATGTATATTGTTTTGATCATTGGATGAAGTAGATAGCTTCAAGGTGCTCAGTGATGGATTGATCTTGACCCTTGTTCTCAATAGTTGTGGTGGAGAGATTGTCAATGCTATCATTGTCCCCAATAGTGATTATCTTTTGATCAATCAGGTATTGGATGAGTTTTTTGAGTTGAACACAATCTAATGTTTTGTGTCCCTTTATTCTATGATAATCACAAAGGTGCTTCTTGTTATACCCTGGCAGTTTTATGTCCGGTTCTTGATAGTTCATATAAATGGGGATTTTGATGAGATTTTCTTGTACCAATTGTTGCAAGAATAATTTTATTGGTGTCCCAAGTGGTGTGTATTTTCACTTGTTACTTTGTGAGATTTCTATCTTAAATTGACCTTGTTGTGATTGATTTTGGAGATGTGGTGATTGATCTTTGAAATGTGGTGATTGATCTTCAAGATGGAGTAATTGGGTTTTTTTTTATCTTGATCTTGATATCTAACCTCTTGACATTGGAGATTTTGTTCTTGATGTGGTTGTGGACATAGCCCAATGCTTTGATACAATGGATTAACCAATGGAAGAGTACAATGATTTTGGAGAAAAAATGTCTCTTGTTTGAAGGCTTCAGTTAGTTTGCCAAGTGAAGCAATTTGGTCTATCAAAACTTGGTCTTGATTTTGATCTTGGCACCCTTGATATAGTTGGTTTGACTTTTGTTAAAGCAGATTTGGAATGTATGCTGGTGGTGTTTGTATGGGATCATGGACAAATTGATTTTGGACAATGTTCTGATTTGGGATGATGTTTAGATTTGGCATGATAGGTTGAAGTTGAACATTGTTGGTGTTGGGGATCATATTGCCTTGACTTAGGTAACTTTGATTTTTTATGGTGTTACCTTGACTTGGATCAATACATGGAGTTGTTAACATCTTGTTTGGACTTTGAACAACATTCGTATGATTTGCAAACATATACATCCCAAAGTTTTCCAAGTTTGGATTCAAAACGTTCATGTTTGGTAAATTTGTACTTTGTACATTCACATTTGGCATGTAGGGATTTGATGGGATGATGTCATTCGTTTAAAGGCTCATGCATTGATTTTTCGGTTGATAGATTTGTAGGTTTGGACTTGGATTTAAATCTACCATTGGTAAATGTGTTCCAAACTTTGATTTGGGCATACTCTCATTTGTTGTACCATTGACACTTGTAGAAGGTAATGATCCCATGTATGGATTGTATAAATGTAAGTTTTGAAAATCAATTGGTATTGTAAGGCTTTGATAGTTTGGTTGACTTGGATTACTCATGATGTATGGATCAAGTTTATATTCCATGTTCCTCTTGTGTTTTGACCTTGTTGCAAAAGTGACCCCTAAGATGTTTAGGACCAATGATGAGATGAAGGATGAAAGGGGTGAATGATATGGGTGTTGTATTTCTTAGGAACTTTGGATCAATGCTAGACTTTAGGATTTGACTTTGATTGGTTTTGATTGGATTTGGATAATGGACTTGTAAAACCTAAGATGCTAGATGTGATCTTAGGATGAACTTGTTCAAAGGATTGCTAATTCAATTAAATGTATGAGAAAGGATGCATTCCCATATACCTAACTCAATAAGGTGATTTTGATTTTGATGATTTACCCAAGTCTAGAATGATGTTTCCAAAGTTCTTTTGTGGTATGGAGATGATAAATGTTTGGGGTGGATGAAGTGTTTAATTTTGATCCTAAATGAACCTAAGAAGGACTTGTTTACAAGGCCAGGGTTTTGAAGAACATGCTTTTCCCTTCAAACCAAAAGATCAATGTTTGCTCAAAAGACCATAAGACAAAAGATACACAAGCACATGTGTGGGGTTTAATTGATTTCATCTTGATTAGTGAATTGCTTTTACCACAAACACTTTCTTGATTAGATTTTTAAACTAAATGTCCAATGTCCTAACTTTTGTTCATCCCACAAAGTGCTATGTGGAATTCAAGGAAATCAAGGCAATGGTTACCTATTTTTTTTTATCTTTAGTAGGTAAATTGAGATGTAAGTTCAAGTGTTTAGAAACCTCTAAGGATGCGAATCCCAAGGGAAAGCAATAACACATGAATTTTATCAATTGTATTTACCTTCTAAAGGGTTTGAAATTTTGATGATGATGTTTAAGTGTTTGTTTCCAAGATGTTTTCAAACAAGCAAAACATTTTGTAACTAAGAATAAGTACAATTCTATGGATATGGAAGATAACATTTGTTGGGTCCCCACTTGGACAAGTCTAGCTACGCTTATTGTTGTCAATAGATTTGCACCCTGCTGAATGCAATATTCAGCAACCTACTAAAACATGTAAACCTCCTTCAGATGTGGGTGATCTAAGCGAAGGAGGAATCTCCAGAGCGAGCTAGTTCTCTGAATGATAAATCCTATCCTAAAACTTTAAAGGAGAAGGAGTAGAAAGATGGACTAAAAATAAAACCTAAAACTACTGATGAGTAACTTATTACATCTGACAAAAACTAGAACTCACCACTCACAACACTTCCTTTATTAAAATGGTTCCTACAATCTCACCAATACATGATTTCATCAATAATTCACATGAAGATTCAAAGACATGGAATACATCATACAACCTGAAAACATGAAAGCCTGTGCAGAAAACCTATAAAAGTAGGACATTAAGGCTTCAAATATGAAAACAAAAGGCATCAAACTACTATTACCAGTCTTGAGACAAGAAAATGGAAAGAACTTTGTTGCATTACTGAAACTGAAAGAGTGTCAATATGCCAAAATTGAGTACAAGATTTCACATGATCAAAAAAATGTGTATGAGCAGGAACTCCAAATTTGAACTAAGAAGGAGAGCTAAAAAGACTAAGTCTTTTGAAAGACATAACTCTCAAGAAACCCTAATCCGAGCTCAGAAAAAAGATCAAGGAAAAAAGCTTCAAACTATCTCAAAAAACTGCATAAAAGCGGGAAAAAGCATATTGCTTTCATGATGAACCTATCAAGCCTCTAAAAATAGGCTGAATTTGCTTTAAAAGCCCAAAAAACACCTTATCTCTCCAAGATAAGACTCAAATTCGACCAAGAGGAAAAGTCAACAAAAATCTGCTAAAAAAAGCAAGAAATCATTAAACAATTTATAAAAGATTGCTTTACGATTCTGCTTTATAGGATTGCAGATCTTACAATTTTTCCATTTTTTGTAATTAAAGATTAAAAATATTTTGCAAAAAGAAAACGTCTCTATCACCTCGTTACAATGCTTTGATTTTTTCCAAAAAAATCATAAAAAATAAATACATATCATTATCCTCCCATCAAAATATCTCATTGATTTCTCTAAAATGAATTAAAATAAGAACCCTAAATAGATAATTGACCCAAAACAAAGTGATCCTAGGTCATGAGGTATTCACCACTACACCCTTAATTGATTTTTTCATAAAACAATAACACAAGATCAAGAACTCACATTTCACTAAGGCATAAAACAAATCTTAAGACCTAATATTTCAACCTAGCATATGAATTTTTGGCCTCCCAACATATACATTAGACTTCAAACTTTAACTAAAATATGATGTAAAGACCCCCATTCGAATTTCTCCATGTGTTTTGACTGAAAATTCTACATGATGGTAAGGTCGGCTCGAATTAGGGCATGAGAAAAAGATGCCACAAACCCTAAAATCATTTCATTTGCACTCCATAATTTGGAAAACACAAGCTTTCTGAAGGAAAAGTGCCACCATGATGGTTGAATTTGTAGCCCATGTGCCTTGAGAATCTTCACTACTCCTCTGACAGTTGAAATTCCATCTGGGCAAGCTTGTTTGTTTGCTATTATAGCTCTTTTCTTTTATTGAAAGAACATAAGAACACATAAGGTCGTGGCCTATTCATATTCTCTGAATTTATCTACTCTTGTGCTTTGCTATGCTTTGGCCGTCATGAGCTCAAACTCGACCTCTATCAAGAGACTCCATAAGAGAGCTCGCTTGTGGTTTTTTGCTTCCTTCTACTGTCACAAGGTAAGTTGTGTTTATAGCCTCTATGGATTCACATTTTGTTCATTCTGGCTTATAGCCACGGCTAATACAATTTCTAATGCCTCTTCTTTGCATTTTCTATGTTCATATTCCCACTTATGAGAGCTCGGTTATCATTCAAAAGCTTGAACTCTTGGTTTCTTGAAAGCACTGTGGAGCTCTTGGCTATGGCTAGAGTACTCTCCCATGGACATGTATTGGTAAGTTACGAAAAACACATATTTTCCTCAAAAGCTCAACCCTTCACTTAAGATTCAATGGCCATGTACAGGCCGCCATACATGTATTGTAGAAAGCATTTTTTAGAGATTTTGGGCTTGACCCAAAATAGGAAATCCACCTTGTTGTGCGTTTGAAGACATATCTGTATATGGGTATTTGAAATTTTTGAAGAAAACTATATTTTCTCCATTCTGAAGCTTGATTCATCATAGGAAATTTGCACTTTTATATCTTTGTTATTTCATGTAAAAACCCCTTATGGGTTAGTCCTGAAAGTTACAATTTATGTATTTAAAACCAAAACCCACATGCGGGTACTCTGCATATTCAATTTTTAAAGCTATGAGCTCAACTTAAGAAAAGAAATCCTTCTCTATACCTATTACCTCACATAAAATTCTCAACTAGGATGATAGAACAAACTATTTTGATGTTGTGATAAGAATACCCACATGGATAGCCAAAAATAGTGAAAATTTGTATATTACTGGAAACCCCAACGTGGGTACTTTCTGTTTGTCTTTATTTACCTTCAGAAATGAAAGAGCTCCTATGAGAGTAACAAAATCTGTGTATTTTTTTTTGAATTCAGCTTATGGGATCGACCCAAAACAACTGATGCTTTACTTTGATATTCTGTTTAAAAAGAAAACTCACATGGGGAAGCTAAAATATATCTGTGTCTTTAATTTACCTTCAGAATTAGCTCGACCACCATGGTTTCTTTTGCACTTTCAATTGCAAAACTTAAACTTGGAATTTGTTGCTAAAACTAGGCTCAACCCTCTCTCCTATTTCTGCATCTTCAATTGATCATAAAAACTAGGCTTCTATAGAATTCAAATTCCTTACCTTTTTAAACATATTCTTGTGTTTGTCTGTTGTGAAGAGAAGGACCTCTTAATGTATACTATATCCATGCTTGTTCTTTGTGCACAGAACATTGTCTTTTGGATTCCTTAACTCTAACACACAACAACATTTGATTTCTGCTCTTGGACTTATGTAGAGATTTAAATTGAAACATTGTAACACCATGGACTACATGCTACTTGACTTTCGCTTATCATTCTCGAATGAGCATTTCTCACCTCAAAACCCCTAATGTTGTATTTGACTTACCAGTCAAACTGGAACTGGTTATTCATTTATCACTTGAATGCATTGTTTTTCTTTCGTACTCTTGAGCTTCAAGACAATACTCTTCATGCATTTTATGTTCTACTTAACAAACTGTTCTTTAAATCTGCCCTCTTTCACAATGAAAATCAAAACAAAAATCTTCATTAAGGCATAATGTATGCCTGTTCACTATCCTTGACTGTGAAAAGAATATTGATGAACTAGAACTTGCATGACGTATATGATCATGACGAACAAATAATAAAGAACATGAACTATGAAGCAATGTTTAATATAAATGTACTCAGCTGAATTAATTGAGTGAACTTAAACTCACTGTTCACTTGTAGCCTTTAGAAAACATTAACCTGATTGTTATGAATGCACAGTTGGTTTAGTAGCTCGATAGATAACTATGCTTTACTCTTTCAGTTGTATGTAACTTCTTTTGATGAATATGATGATGTAATATTTAAATCATCCCATTCAATGAATAGGGAAGCATGCCGAGCTCTACCCTTTTGGGAGCCCATTTTTCTCCACATGCTTGGTCTTCAAATAATGATCAACTTCATGACTTTACCTATACCTGCACAAGGAAACAAACAATGTTACCATACAAAACAAAATATGATGATCATGATATTTCTCCTTTAGCTCATTACCTTTGCACTTCTTTGATTGTTTCAATGAATGATTAATAGTAGGCTGCACTATTGTGGGTGCCTCATATAGGTTACTTCATAATTAGAGCCACTGACACCCCCTCTTTTCTCTTACAGGTTGACGGAGCTCGAGAAAAAAAAGGTGCACCATTCATCGTCAACCATTGGCCAAAATAGGAAATTATGATTATGTTGCCACTTATATGTCTTATTTTCCGCATCTTCAATAGTGTAATGTGCTATTAGTGATACATTGCAACAGTCACATCCACGACTTGTGTGGATATTTGATTTCAATTCTTGCTTTTCATTTGAAAGGAAAATGCATTCCAATGCAAATGTTGTAATATCATTTTGATTCTTGCAATCAAATGAAACTATGTAAATATGACTCTTTTCATGAAATAAATGAAAGCATTTAAGATGCTTTGTTGTTTATTTGCTCAATTTTGTACTTTCATTTAATTCTGGAACATCTAAATAGCATTATGAAATTCTGATTTTTATTTTAAATGCACAACTGTCACTTGATGAATAATGATAAACATGCAAAACAACACTTGAACATAATCTGCAATTTTCCCTCATGATGTAATATGTCCAACCAGCTCCACCAATTCAGCTGAAGTGAAAATTTGGTAATACTTATCTTTAGTGAATGGTTAGATGCTTGAACCCACTGGCTCCCCTCCATGGCTCATTAACATCATTCGGGGCAGCCAAGCATCAACACCCATGAAACTACCATGGTATGCTTTCCATTTCTACTAAAAGACCATAAAAGTGTGGGGCGGCTTCAGAATGACCGTTCTTGCACCAACAAATAGATCAAGGATTTTGACAATTCTAAAACATGGGTTTTAATTAGGACTTTCCATTCGTGGAGATTGACCCATACGGCGAGTCTCTTTTCAGATCAATCTCATCAGAGCCAACCATGTGATATTGGCATTTATTCCAATACCCACATTTATATCCTAGTTGGAAATACTCTTGGCTTTAGAGTGTTACAGGTTGAGTCGTTCCCTTGGGTGAGTACTTTTTCCCCAAGGCAGGCCCTCTAAGATAATAAAAACGAGTAAAGATAATATCCATAACTCGATCAATCTTTGTTTGCAAAACAAAGAGAGAGAATGTACGGAATAATGCTCTACTCACACTCACACAAAGTTTTGTTCAATTTTAAACCCAAAATGAAGTGTGGAGGTGATTTCTTTATCTCAACCTAAAATCACAAAAAAGGCCTTTTGATTCTCAAGATTGCTATAAAGCACAAGAGAAGTGAATACGTCTTTTTTCAATGAAATTAGTTTAAGCCATCACAAAGAAAAAGTTGCACTTGTTCATTTTAGGTCCACAAAGCAATTGTGAGTTCTTTTTAAAGCACCAAAAGACAAATGAGAGTTGTTTTGTTCAATTGTTTAACCAAGAAAAAACAAACTCTAGTAAGTTGTAGTCCTAATGTTCGTTTTAAGCCTTTGAAAAAAAGTAAAAAGATTCTTTTTAAAAGCCCAAACGAAATTAGTGTCCTAAGCAAAAAGGAATAACAGTTTCCTAAGAGTGTTAAACAAACACTAAAGTGTTTAAAAACACTAAAGTGTTTAAAAACACTAAAGTGTTTAAAAACACTAAAGTGTTTAAAAACACTTTGATTTTGTAAGATACCATCATCATGCTTCTCCTTCTTTTGTTTTCAATTGATCCAGCCTACAAGAAAGAAAACTAGTTAGATTCAGTAAAACATAGAGGTTAAAAAGCAGAAAACAGAAGATAAACTTATCATTTGATAAAAAGCATGTGCTAAAATAAAATTTCAACTTTTTACTCCCTATCAGTGGCGCAACCCATGACTGTGTTGTAGTTTGATTTCTCCAGCAGTGTTGTATAGTGTTGCTTACTAGTCAGCGATGCTCTGTACCTAGACCATTGAGCTTAAATGCACCGCCCTTTTGCTCAACGTCATTGTTTGATTTTTTTTGAAAAATCCCATGGGTCAGATTGGTCAAGCGACACAGTTTGAAATTCAAAATCTTGGGTGGGAAGACTTCAGCATCATAGGTTGAATTTCTAGTGTTGCTATATGGTGATGTTGAGCTTCTAGCATTGGAATTTTCTTGTGCACAAACAAAAACGCAGAATTTTTAGAAAAAAGTGATTAAAAATGAGATGTTTCCCTCCTTCTAGCACCAAATGTGAGAACCCAATCCTAATACCTGCAAAACAATAAGAACAAACACATTAGATTAAAATTGCAAGCAAGAACAAGGATTCCCCTTGAAATCCATTCACAAAGTTCAAATTAGGAAAAAAGCAATGAAGAACACAATGAAAACAACAAAATAGAGATTGAATCCTAATTAAACTAGCAAACTCATGATCCCATGGGGGAATTGGTGCCAATTTGATGTGAAAATTGGCCCTTTCCCAATTCCTATGATGCAAGCTTGATGTATGTTGATGAATTTTGATGAGTGATCCACTTTGTTGATGCTTGATGAGTGCTCCAATGGAAAAACCTACATAACCTAGCTATGATTCAATGATATTGGATGGAAATGGCTAAATATTTGAGCATAGTAACTTTGCATAATTTGTGGATGATCAAATGAGGAATGAAGCCTCTTATTTATAGATGAGATTGAAGGATGAATGTCCAAATAGAGCAATGTGGGACTAACATTCATCCAATGGAAAGATGCCATTTGTCAACCTATGAGTGGATGGAGGATGTGCAAGTTTTGAGGATTGTGCCAATAAATGCCTATTTTTGAATTTTGAATTTGTTGAAATGACATGCAAGAGGGAAGAAAGAATGCATTAAATGCCACTTGGCTCAAGGCAAAGGACATGTAAGATAGAGTAAATGCCTTGTTGGATGTACATGTCAACTTGGATTTTTGAATTCAAACTTCGAGAATATTCCAAAAAGATGCCTTGTTGAGGAAAATAGAGATTTAATAAATCAATTAAATCTATTTTCATGTGCAAGTGGTAAAAGCTGGAGGATGGGACATGATAGGAGATTAAATTAATCTAAGTTAATTAATTTAATGAAGAGATTAGTTGATGTGACAAATTTGACTTAGATTTGTGGATTTATTTAAATCAAATATGAGAGGAATGTGATAAGAGATTAATTAAATAAAGATTTTGATTTATTTAATTAAAAGAGATTATGTTGGATTAAATTAAATAAGGTTTTAATTTATTTAATTTAATAGAGAGACTTTAGTGATTTAATCAAATAAAATTAATTATTTAATTAAATAGGATAATTAGATCAAGATGATTAATTTAATTATCGAGAAGAGGTGACTTAATTAGATAACTGGTTTATTTAATTAAGTTTGTGTAGAGAGACGAAGTTTGAGTGTATACTTTCTTGTAGCAAAAGTGTAGAAGATTGCAGTCTTCGACTGAATCTTGTCAGTTGGCCATTTAGTTTAAGGATCTTGAACATAGGAGTTGGCTACTCTTTAGAGATTCCTTAGGTGTACTGGGAAAAACACCAACACATGGTTCTCGAGGTAGTCAAGTTAGTTCCAGTAAACTAGTTTTTTGGACTAGCACCACCTAAGGGTCCTTGTTATAGTTGCAGAGTTGTGGGGTATAATGCTTGAGAATGTTTTCAAAACAATGTATCTAAAGGAGGTCAGCGTGTGATAGTTTCAAAACCTATAGTTGGTGATGTGGGTAGATTTTATTGAGCTTTTCTAGTAGTTGATAATTGGCAGGTGGATCATTAGGCATCTATCATAGAGGTTCTTGGTAAAATTGGTAAGGTTGTTGTCACTGTACTTTTTTATTATGGAGCTACAGATTCCTGTATCTCCCCATCTATAGTGGAAAAGTGTGGGCTGGTGGTTGCTAAGAAATATGTTAATTAGGATGTTGAGCTAGCTTCTAGTGCTAGAATGTGTGTCAGTTCTCTAGTTAGGGATTTCCAATTACAACTTAGCCCTTTCCCTACTATAGTGGATTTCAGGACGATACCATTAGGATCATATGATGTAATTTTGGGTATGGACTAGATGAATACTCATGAGGCCAAGCTTGATTGTCATAAAAATTTTGTTGAGTGTTTGGATGATATGGGTCAAAAGGTGGTAGTTTTAGGGATTAAGAGACCAGTGTCTCTTAGGATGATTTCAGCCATGTAGCTTAAGCATTGTATGAGGAAAGGAAGCCAATTCTTTTCTATCTCCATTAGTGACAGATCAAAGGAAAAGCCAAATACTTCTTTGGATGATCATCTTGTTCTTCAAGAGTTTATTGATATTTTCCCCTCTTAGCTTTCCCATATGCCACCACAAAGGGAGATGGATTCTATATAAACTTGGTTCCAAGACCACAACATATTTCATAGGCCCCTTATAGAATGAAAAAACAAGAGATTCAGGAAATTAATCTATAGTTGGAAGAACTCTTAGAGGAATGCCATATTCTTCCAAGTGTATCTCCTTGGGGAATGCCTGCTATCTTTGTAAAGAAGAAGGATGAAACTCTTCATTTATGTATTGATTATAGGAAGTTAAATAAGCTCACAATTAAGAATAATTATCCTTTTCCCAGAATAGATGATCTATTTAACCAAATTCAAGGAGCAAATATTTTCTCAGAGAGAGATCTTAAATTAGGGTATCATTAGTTAAGGATCACAAAAGTTGATATACATAAGATACCATTTTGCACACATTATGGTCATTATGAGTTCACCATTGTCCCTTTTGGATTGACTAATGCTCCAATAGTTTTTACGAGTCTGATGAATGGTGTTTTCCACACCTTTTTGGAACAATTTGTGGTTATCTTTTGGGATTATATTATGATCTATTCACACAGTGGAGGAGCATGAGGTGCATTTGTGACAAGTTTTGTATTGCTTGAGAGAGAATCAATTCTATGGAAATCTCTCTAAGTTTGAATTATTCCAAATAGAAATAGATAGTACTTAGGGAACACTATTTTAGGGGATGGAATTTCAGTAGATCCCTCTAAGATACAATCTATTTTAGATTGGCCCACTCCCACCAATGTAGTGGAGGTAAGGAGTTCATGGGACTAGTAGGTTACTATAGAAGATTTATGGAAGGATTTTCTAGGATTTCTCATCTGATTACTTCTCTCTAGAGGCAAGGCAAGAGGTTTTTTGGTCCAATCAATGTGAGAGAGCTTTCCAGATCTTAAAGGAGAAACTCACCAATGCACTTATTTTAGCAATTCCATATCCTACTAGTGACTTTGTGGTTTGCAAAAATGCATTGATCAAGGGTATTGGAGTTGTTCTTATGTAGGAGGTTCATGTGATAGCCTTCGAGTCTAAAAAATTGAGGAATCATGAGCTCAACTATCTGACACATGATTTGGATTTGGCTACTGTGGTTCATGCTTTAAAAAAATGGTGACATTTTCTTTTTGGGCATAGATTTGAGTTGCATTTAGATCATCAAAGCTTGCAATATATCTTTTCTCAACCTAATTTGAATTCTAGGAAACATAGGTGGATGGAGTTTCTTTGTGATTATGATTTTGATATTCATTACATTAAGGGGAAATAGAACACTGTATCTGACACCCTTAGTAGGTGAAGACATGAGTTATTGGCCTTGTTAGTCAAGACATATCTTAGAGGATGTATTTTAGAGTTGTTGCCTTAGGATACATTATATAGTGATATTATTCAATATCATGGTCCTTTGAAGGGAAAGTTCAAGGGATATTCTATAGATCTTGATGGTTTGCTTCATCATCATGAACATATTTATGTTCCTCTTGTTGGTGACCTTAGAGAGTTGATTTTGATCAAGGATCACAAAGCACCCTATGCAGCTCATCCTCATGTGAAGAAAATGCACATAGATCTTTGGAAGTTGTACTTCTAGGAAGGAATGTATAAATATATTGTAGAGATTGTTGCTCGCTATCTCGAGTGTCAAAAAGTAAGTGTAGAACACCAACACCCAGCCAGCTTATTGTACCCTAATGCTATTCCAAAGTGGAAATGGGATGTGATATCAATATATTTTATTGTGGGATTTCCTATGTTTGCACATCAGCATGATGTGATTATGGTGACTATGGACAAGTTAACTAAGGTGGCACATTATTCTTCTATGAGTTCTTCTTATAATGTCACCTCAGTGGCTAGAGTTTTTCTACATGATATTGTATGACTTCATGGATTTCCAAAGAGAATTATTTCTGATAGAGATCCTATTTTCACTTCATCCTTTTGGATCGCTCTTCAGCAAGCTTTAGGCACTCAAATCAATTTGAACACTTCTTATCATCCAAAGACGAATGGTCAAATAGAGTGAGTGAACCAGGTCTTGGATGATATGCTCAGGATGTATGTTATGGACCAACATAATTATTGGTAGGATTACTTGTATTTAGTAGAGTTTTCTTATAATAATGGGTATCATAGTTCACTTGGGATGGTGCCTTATGAGGCCCTTTATGGTAGACCCTGTAGGACTCCTTTGAGTTGGGATTGGCTTGAGGATCGAGTCATTTTAGGACTCAAGCTTGTTTAGGGGATGGACAAACAAGTGACTTGGATTCATGAATAGCTATAGATAGCTCAAGATCTAGAAAAGCAGTATGTAGATACCAGACTTGGTTTGATCACGAGTTCTAGGTTATTGAGAGAGTTTTCTTGCATGTATGACCTCATAAGAGCTCTATCCGCTATGGAAAGAGTTCTAAGTTGGCACCAAGATTTGTTGGTCCTTTTGAGATATTAGTGAGGATTGGTCCAGTTGCATACTACTTAGCATTATCACCCAGCCTGTCTCAGATCCACAATGTTTTTCATGTATCATTTCTTAAGAAATATGTAGCATATTTATCTCATGTTTTGGAGTTGGATTCTTTATGGGTAGCATAGGATAGACAAAAAACATTAGAACTAGTTTGCATCCTGGATCGACGAACTTTCGCCCTGTGAGGATGACAGTTGGACTAGGTTAGGGTCCAGTGGGATCCTTATGACGATTCTTCTACTACATGGGAGGATATAGCCAAGATGATATCTATATTTCTATACCTTTTTTTATAGCTTCTAGGAGGAAGCCTGGGACTTGAGGGGGAGAATGTGAGGCATAGCTTGTATTATTCTAGAGACTTTGGTTTGATTTTATATGTATGTAGTTTGGTGTTTTGGACATGGTTTATGTGGAGATTTTTGTTCATGGATATTATCATTTTGGATTATGGACATAAATTTTTGATATGAATGTTTAGACATTTATATGATATATTCATTTAATAAAATAAACTAATCATAAAGTGTTTTGGTTAAATGTTTAATTTCCACTAAAATAAATGTCTTTAATTGTTATGATAGATCTTATAATTATTTGATGCTAGAAAACTTCAATGTTTATATTTAATGTTCTGATTATAATTTCCAAAATGTACTAATACTTCTATCAAGATGTACAAGTGGGAAGCCCAGGTTCCTTAAGAATTGGAGAAAAAGTCCAAATGCTAAATGTGTAATCATTGGATTTTAATTTTGTAAGGGGGTTTAGTGTTTAAGAGTAATTTGATTTATATTTTTTTTATTGGTAGAGAGAAATATGTTTTCATTTGAACAGTCTTTTCATTTGAGGGAATTTGAAGAGTTGGGAGGAAATCTATTTTAAGTGGGAATTGGTATGGTTGTCTTCTTAATTCTTTTTACTACTTTCTTCATTTTGTGGGGTAGAAATTTTCTTCTTGGATTCAATGGATGGAATGGCTTCTTGGGGAAAGGATAGAAGGGATAGGTGGTAGATAGATTTTGGCTAGAAAAGGAAATCCAATACTTTGGTCAAGCTATTGGGAAGATCCTAACTTGGACAACCAAGGTATGTTGCATGTTAATGAAAATTCTAGTATTGTCTTTGCATTCTCCCTTGATTGATATTTTGTAATGTGTGGAGTCTTGTCTGTATAATGGGAATTTGGGTGTAAATAAGGAGCAAATTTCTCCTAAGGGCTGAGAGCCTCCTTCATGTGGGGTTGAGAAGGGCATGGAGCCTCTCTTGGGGAATTTTGATGAAATGTGAATATATGATATGAATGAAGTTGTGTGTTGGATGGAGTATGGGGTGGGTGGTTGCAGAAGTGTTATGAATGGAGGTATGTTATTTTGGAAGGATGGCAGAGGTTATGTACTCAATTTGGAGTTAAATTTTTATATTGAAGAATATGTTGTGCCCCAAGAGGGAAGGGAATCCTCCTTCTCCACCTTTACAAGAATTTCATGAACAGGTTCTTTATGCATGTGTCAATGTTTATGATTTTCTATTCTTTCATCTAGGTTGTGCATATGGACTTTTTCTCCCACTCAAGGGTGGACCTAATAGTCCTATGGCTGGGAGGAGAGCAGGATTGGGCTACTCTATTTGGTGTTGCAAGTTTTAGAGGCTGATACAAATTTTCTAAATAAAATTGAATGCATGAGATTATTTATGTTTTGCTAATTCATTATGAATGTTTGAAGTATTGTACAGTGATCAATATTTATATTCATGTAAATTGGCCATACTATTTTATGGAGTATTTTGTAATATTGATGCTTAGTTGTTGCACTATCTTATGTGATAACATAGAATTGTAAATTCAATGTAAATGGATTGCAATATGTTGGAAAAACACCCGATTTAATTGTTATTATTTTATAAGATTTATTTGGTAAAAACATCGAATCGTGGTTGATTTCATTTAAAATTTCTGCTATAATATAACAAGAATACTATTCCTTGAAGATAAATTTTACAAATAAAAAATGTCAATCAACTTTTATCAATTTTTACATAGTAGGGAAATATGTAGGAACAATTTCATAAAAAAATGTGCTTTTGTGTACTTGTATTTTTCACGGCCATTATATTGATTTTTGTGACTTTCTCATTTCACATCATGTTCAAAGCCGGTTGTGATCGACTTCTAACATTTTAGATCACCACCACAGTTTCACCCGTTTTCTTATTATTTATTGCTACTGTTGATGCTAGTTATGTGAGTGTTTAATATTTAGCCAATAGGCTTCTTATTTTGGACTTTCTAGTCCACAGCCAATGGAAAACCTGTCTCACATGCCTGCAAACCATCTGATACACCTGCAAACCATTGTTTCAAACCATTTGACAGGCTGGGAAACCATTTTTAGCATTCTGCAAATATTTTGAAGAAAACTCACGCAATCACACTCCACTGTTTAATGACTGCAGATATGATTAACAGGGGATATGATTAATGACAGTGCTTCATTAATGTCTTCCAGCTGTAGATTCCTGAGGCGATCTGCTCTGTTGGGACCTGTCATTAATGTCTTCTAGCTTACCCTGGCCTCTGCTGCTTTAGCTTCTGTGCGCTACAAGTACACATATTAATGTCTTCAATGCTGTTGATAGCTCGAATGGTGCCTCCATAGCCTTCGCCAGACGTGATTGCTTTATGACTGTTGTTGTTCACCATCCAAACCCACATCGCCGACTTAAATGAGATGTTCGAATTAGTGGACACAACCTATCACAATTTAATGAGGAACAACACTTACGTATTAGGGGGGAGAAAGATTGCAACATGATCTATCATCATGCCCTCATTAAATGCAAAAACATTGCAAATACGCCACTGTGCAAACACTCTTCCGTGCACATTAATTTCTTAGTCTAGCATTCAATTCAAGATCTAAATTTCCAGCTTATAAATAGACTATGTTGTTGTGTTGTTGTTGTGTCACAGAGATTTAGTGCTTTGGAGCATCGGTGCTTTGGAGTTACAGATATAGCAAATCAATCAATCTGTAAGTTTTTTCTTTCCTCTGGGTTTTCTATATTATTGTTAATAAGTGACACAGCTGCTACTAATTGATGATGGGTTTGCTTTGTTCTTGATATTTCTTCCCTCTGCTGTATTATATTTCTATATTCTATTCTTATCTTTCCTGGAAACTTTGTTATATGATTTTCCCTAAAAAATTTGTTTACTTTCCTCAGTTACCACAGGATTTAGTCCTGAATGATGCTTTATTCCATCTTGGTTGCTGCCTTTTTGGCTTCGAAGCTCTTGGAGTGTCATTTGAATAAGCTATATTTCTTATGGTGCCCCAACAACAAATCATGTATATCAGGGAATATAAGATTGGAATGGGCAATATTTTTGTGCAAATTAATATTTTTTAGAAGATTGTATGCAATATCTTGCCTTTGAGAAAATAAGTTTTTGTGAACGTTATCAAAGTGATGGTTAGCAACAGAATACTCTAGGGCTTGTTTTCATTGTTCTTAGTCAACTTATGGGTGTAATTTATAATTTACTCTCCATATTACAGAGTTTTTTGTACCTTTTTTTTTCCTGATGAGAATTTTTTTCCACAAGTTGGATTTGAGATCAGCTTCTTGGAAGTGTTGTTGGAAATTGAGAGTTCATATTTGTCTATTCTCACTTGTCAATGAAATTGAATTGTTTTCTCTGGTTTAATATATACTTTCTATTGTCAGGAGATTCAGTATGGTTACCTTTTTCTAGTTTGATTTTGTTCGTTTTGAGGTTCTATTTCAATATTTTATTTTTATGTTGATTTGTATCCTGTTCTGAATTAAGGTTCTGATATGGCCTGAATGGAAGCTATTTTTTAATAATTTTTTGACTTATGGCCTTTTTTCAGCTAAGGTACTTAATCAAATGTTGTGACTTAAATATATATTGACACACACAATTATTTCGCTAAATAATGTGCCTGCGCTGATGTTGCTTCTGGAGTATGCATATAATTTACTTAGGATTGTCTAGAAATGTATCTGGGGGTTTGTTAGGGCCTGCCACAGGTCAATGTGCCCTTCCCTACCATTAGCCTTCCCAGGTTTGCAAGCAACTATCCTTTAGTTTTGCCAATGACTGATGTTAACTTCTGCTTGCGTATCTTTAGTCTACCTTGTCAGCAAGAAACTATTCTCTCTATTTTTGTTATTGAGTTACATCAACTTGCAACTACCTATCTTTTAGCTTTCTTGGGGTAGCAAACATTTGTCATGTCTAATATTTTAGGTTAATACACTTTGATATAATGATTAATGTTGGGATGCTAAACTATAGCTTGAAGGATGCAAATGATAATAACCAGTAGAATATGGGTTTATAGATATTCTGATTTGTTCCCTTTTTCTAATAGATAAATTATAACACTCAAATGCCATTCAGTCAGTGGGGAATGGTCAATCAAGCTTAAAACACCTTCATTTGGAAACCACCTCAAGGGATTTTATGTTCTGCTATAATTTGAGTAGGACTTGCACCTTATGTGGATTTACCCTATCTCTTAATATGCAAATTGTAATACTCAACTGCTGCTCAGACCATAACAATTGTACACCAAAGGTTAGAAGCTTAACTTCAAGGGTTTGTATTTTTCCAAATTCATCAAGGATTAACATGGTAAGCTTTCCAGAAGTACTTGAATTTGGAATGGCATTTGCTTTGCTTTGTCAGCAGACCACGGGGTTCCCTTCTGCTCTTTTGGTCTACCATTAATTACAGGATTAATTGTCCAACTGAGGTGTTAGGATATTTATAAACCATCCCACAAGTAATAGGGGAATGGAGCCTTTCACAGCAACGAGTCCCTCAATATTGCAAATTTAAATGTTTGAAGTTGAACCTGAGTTGTGACATGTAAAGCTATTTGATTGACATTATTCACAGGCATATAGTCGAGTAAGAGAAGTTTCTACTAAAAAAGAGACTTAGAGCTAGGGTATTAAGTGTTAATATTTCCATTTAAGAAAATCAAGCAGTGTGTCCAGCTTGTAAATTGAGCCTTCAGCTTTGCATAGGCCATTCTTGTTTCTCAGTTGAGATAACTTTACAAGTTCTTTTCTGTTGACATGCATATAATTGGAGAATTTCTTTGTGACCTTAGTAGCAATATCAATGCATCCATATTAGAAACCATCAAGTTTTGGATGGAAGCACCCACATATGATAGTTTTCAGGTATGAGTGCTTTATTGTATTTTATTTTTTATATAATGGTCCAGTTGAGTTGGATGATCAAAGAAAACTAATTAGGTGAGAAATTTTTATCTTGGTTCATGTTTGCATAGTCTTCATTAAGATATTTTGTTTTAATTAATTCTTCATGTTCAAAAGACCGAGGACCCCAATGTGGGCATTGAATGCAACTATTTATGCCTTTTTTGTCAAGGGTTATCTTTAGTTCCAAAGTGGACCTTCAATTAAATTTTATCTTCAATTTCCTATCAACAAAATCTTCTATGCAGAATCAACAAAGATTTTATCAAAATTTTGTGTTGTTTGTTTTCCCTTGATTTGGAAGAATTACTTAATTTGGGAGTCATATTGATTTGGATTTTAATTTCCTTTCAGCTTATCCCTTGAACATTATTAAATTTTTGTAGAATTAATTAAATGTAAGATAGGCTTTATTGTATGTTTCTTTGGAATGTCTTTTTATATATTGCTATTAGTTAACAATACAAATGAAAAAGAGAGATTTTGCATTTTTTTTGTAAGTCAAATTATTGTTTGTGTTTTATTATGATTCCATGTTTTAATTTAAGTAAGAGAATATTTATTTGTATTGGAATAATATTTTGTATTCTTGGATTTGAATATCAATTTTCATTCTCTTTGTAGCCTCTCTTTAATGGCTGCTTATTGATTATAATCTGTTTTGATCAATATAACTTATTTGTACTTACATGTTTCCACAATTTATATTAAAATATGTCTAAACTTAATCTTTTAATTTCCTTTCAACTTATCCCTTGAACATTATTAAATTTCAAATATAAGATAGGCTTTATTGTATGTTTCTTTGGAATGTCTTTTTATGTATTGCTATTAGTTAACAATAGGTACAATCTCAAATTTATTTAATTCAGGAATGGCAAACTCTGGTCAATCGGATGACATCATTGAGATATCCAGTAGTGATGGCTCATCCTACACGCCACTTGGCTCACCTCCCTCTACCAATTGGGGTGGACCTCCTCCAATGGTCATACAAAGATTTGCATGTGGTATCACCATTGAATGCCTTGATATCGTGCAGAAAATGCAACAACTTGTTCTGTATATACATAATGTGCAAGAGGATGAGATATCTTCAGTGGAAACAACACTCGAAGACTTTCATAGAACTTGCAGACACATTGGCTTCGTTCTCCACTTTTCTGCGTGAAATGCGCGTTGATGCTCACTACAGACAGGGCGGTGCTCCGTACATCCAGCTTGCATTCCTCAACTATGTGAACAATGTTTGGAAATAATTTTGTTTCACATATGTGCATATGTTGTCTACTTTTGTATTGTGTATACGAGTACTGCCACCTATGAATATTTTGTACTTTTTTGGTGGAAGTTCCTACGATAGATGCTCCTTTCCTTGTGTTACAAACATGGCTATTTGCCTTGCATTGGAGCTACATTGCAAAAGTCCTTCGCTACTATGTATTTTGTATCTAATCCATACCTATGTAAATTGTATGTGATATTCTAATATAATTATGTCCTCTATTAACTATGCACACATTTGATTTGCACTTGTAGCTTTTTAGGTGGAAATTATTGATACTTTCCTTCCATTCTTCGTTTTTACACTTAATGTCGTCAAGTGCCAACAATGTTTTATTTCTACAACTAGTTCTCCAAAAAAAACTCAGTCTTTTGTTTACACGTTCTCATTATTTCTAATACAAGTAGAAACAAAACAAACAACTACTTTCTTTTATTGTAGGTATGCATGTGTTTTTTTCCTCTCTTAATACATACACACAAATAAAACATGTTGGAGTTTTCTATTAAAATGTATACATCTAATTTGTTAATCAGTATTTGACACCCTTACACATATAAGTTTTCAATGGCTTATCGAATTTTCTAACCCTTATTTCCATTACAATCAAATTTAGCTAGACCCATTATTCATTTCAAATTTCAGACTTTTTAACTAATAGAATGTCAATTACTTATCATTGAAACTCGTCTTTCCTTTAAAAAAAATATTTCGACTGACTATCCTGCATCAAGACAATAATTAACTAAACCATTTGTTTGTTTTATGAATGACTTGTGCTCACTAACTTTTTTGCGCTTCCTTTCATCCACAGGATCAAATTTGTTTCAGCCAAATAAATCCTTGTACCAACTACAATACAGTCATTACCTACAGGTCTGTTTTCCTCCTCTTGGTTATTTTCAATCACCTTCACTCTATAAATTGTATTTGATGCTTTTATGTGTATTTAAGCATTCTTTCTAGCAAGGATAATAAAACCAAGGAACCTTTATGGTGCACACATCTCCTTTTTTAAATACTTAATCCATTTTATATATAAGGAAAATTGCATGCTTTGTTTTGCTTTGCACTTTTATAAAAGAATCCAGCTTTCAATTTGTATATTTTTACTTATAAACCAGACTATACTTATCAACTCATTGGGTTTTATAGGGCTACTTCACCTCCCTTTGGCTATGTCTAGCTCTTTGACACAAAATGCAATCACATTGATAAACACTGGCACCAAAGACATATATCCACATCTCCAAGTCTTCAATATTTCAACATTTGGCCATGGCGATGAATCTACCATTAGATACAGATTAGATTTGTCTGATGGATTGCATCTTCAAAAAGCAATCTTGCCAAGAAAGTATAACCATTTTTTAACTTCAGAGCTAATTCAAAAGGGTTCTATCGTACAGCTCACAGGGTACACATGCCCTACTATTTGTAACTCAAGGTGAGCCAACCACTCCAATGTTGTTCTCAAATTGAACATGTCCATCTCTATTTGTTACTATGCATTACTAAAAGTGCATTTTGCTTTATTTACATATAGGTTTATTGTAATCTCTAAATTGGAGATTGCATGCACACAACATGATGTCATTGGGGATCCCACCTTCCTCTTCAAAGAACCAGAGCAACCTATACATGAAACAATAGCGATTTCATCTAATTCATGCACAAATGTTGATGAGAGTGGCACATCCATGCAACCAACCCCAAAAAAAATTATGTTTGGGATACATGCATCGTTGCGCATGAAAAGTGATACCTCAACTATCACTCCTATTAAAAGTTTGAATCCATTTCAGACAAGGTGGACAATAAAAGGTCGTGTAACTATGAAAAAAGAGATCCACCAATTTGACACAAAGAAAGGGACCGGGCAAGTTTTCAGCTTTGATATTGTAGACAGTGAGAACACTGAAGTGCGTGTGACTTGCTTTAATGAAGTTGCAGACCTCCATTACAAAAATGTTCACATTGGGTCTGTATATACAATCTCTGGCGGGACCATCAAAGCTGCTAATAAGTTTTACAATAAGTTGAATAGTCAAATGGAAATCACTTTGATGGATGATTCAAAGGTCACTCTTACTGATGATGATCACTTAATTCCAACACATCAGTTTTCTTTCATGCCCATTAATGAGATCCTGAATACAAATAACAATTCTTTAATTGATGTAGTAGGAATTGTTATATGTGTGGACCCTACCTCTACAATAAGAAGAAGAGATGGCACAGAGGTTCTTAGGAGGAGCCTCAAGTTGCTAGACATGTCTACCTTCACTATAAATGTGACTTTGTGGGGACGAGCGACTCAAAAGGAAGGTGCACAGCTCCAGGAACTATACCATGCACAAAAGTCGCCTGTACTTGCCATTAAAAATGGTCGCATTACAGAATATAATGGTAAGGTTGTGAGCACTTTAGTTACCACCCAGTTGTTTATTAACCCTGAAATCGAAGAAACAACACAACTACAGGCTTGGTTTGCACAAGATGGGAATGGTTTTCTCACATCCACAACAAACCTTCTAGATGCGCCCCTACTTCTCACACGGAAAACCATTTCCAACATCGTAGAAGAGTCTTCAGATACAACAAAACCCCTCCAGTGCATTGTAAAAGCAACAATAGTATTTATCAAATCGAATTCATTATGTTATCCAGCTTGCCCCATTAAGACCGAGGGGAAACAATGTAAGAAAAGAGCTCTACAAAGTGATGATGGAAAATGGTATTGTTCAAAGTGTGAAGCTACCTTTGAAGATTGTGATTATCGATACGTTCTTCAAATTAAACTTCAAGATCACACGAGCACTCTATGGGCAATTGCTTTTGAAGAAGAAGCAACTAAACTCATTGGCATGCCTGCGAAGGAACTATACATGCTGCAGTTCAAGCAAGATGCTACGGAAAATAGTGAAGAGGTGATTCACAATGTACTATGTAAACAATTTCTATTCACTCTGACAAGTAGAAATGAAACCTACAATAATGAATCACGATTGAAATCAACAGTCTTAGAAGTTGGCACAATTGATTTCGCAAATGAAAGCAATCTTTTATTAAATCAAATTGCTAACATGTGCAATGTTTTCGAAAAGTAAACTATCACAAGATTGTAATTGTCCACTCTTGTCTATTTTCCCCTGCCTGCTTGTGCTCTTTTTTGCCCCAATCGCTATACGATTGAGAATTTTCCTTGTATAGGGTTTCAGGATCCCTTCAAAACTTGATTTATATGTTTACTATAAATAAAAAGCAAAATGCACATGTACTTTTCACAACTGGAACATTCACACTTTAACATATTTCTTTCATACGTACATATGTTTTCATTTTTATCATATTGATCTAACATATAAGTCAAGAAAAATGTATTTTGTAATTTTCACATTTTACTGGTGTTGCAATATACACATTTTCTTTGTTTATATTTATTTTATCTTTTGTTTATATTCCAGATGATGGACTCCACTATGGAAGAATTAGAAAGCCAAGTAGCCAACAGTAAAAACAAAGCCCTGGAATCTCGTAAGAGAAGTCGCTTGTATTATGCCCGTCATAGAGAAGAAATAAGTATTCGTCGTAGCATGCAACGAACCCAGCGCTTACTAGAAACACCAGATAAGCCAATACCTGACCACACACAAGCTTCTACAAGTACATATATTCCCACTGAATCAATTAGTTCAAATCTAGAACATGGAAACAGTAAACAAAATGAAACACAACTCCCAACACAAATGCCTCAAAACACGAGTCCAAATAACAACAAGGGAATGAGCTGGTCAGCCAACTTTATGGAGGCATCTAAATTTTTTTGCCAAAGAATAGATGCATTGTCAAACCTACACACATGTTCTATATGTAGGGAACGGTATCCCGGTATGCATCTTTGTTCATCAAACAACAATCATACATGTAAAAGATGTAGCTCAGAGAAAGGCATACATCGATTCTCTTCGAGTAATAATATGGACCCAGGTGAACAACCACATGTTTTGCGCATTCTCACTCAGGTTGAAGAGATGCTAATTGCACGTGTCAATCCAATATTGCAAGTTACCCATGCTCATGGCGGACAATACAAATATAGTGGCCACACAATTAGCTTCCCACAAGATATCACAACAATAACTAAGTCTTTGCCGCATAAAATCAAAGACTTGGACTTATTAATTGTCCGAAGAACTCATACACATGGGAGGCATTACGATTGCTATGTTAGTAGAAGTCGCGTTCACAATGCATTGGCCTACAAAATACAATACGATCCATACTACCAAGATGTTCAGATCAATGCTGATGCATTGTCCCTACTCCCTGATTGTACTACAGACATTTCAGAAATGCTTCATATAATTCAAAGCGACAATGAAGAACCCATAACAAAAGACAATGAAGCTACTAATAATGAAGATGATCTAGAAAGTGGAATGGAATATTCAACATCATTTGTGGTAAGCCTACCAAATAAACGTCGTGAGTTGCAAATCATTAAGGAATCTTTACAAATAGAAAATGAGAATGATACCATCATTAATTGGCCCAAGATAAGTTCAAATCCCATAAATGAGTACACTACTGAGGGGCTTTTTGACATGGCATTCCCCACACTTTTTCCAAATGGAAATGCACTACCTATGCAACCTCGAGCTAGGGAAGTGCAACTACATGAGTATGCCTTGCATCTTATGCGATATCATGATAATAGATTTGGCCAACATCCACGGTTTAGATACTTCCTGCTAAATCTTATGATGAGACATCGTAGCCAAGCAACTGCATCAATATTCATCAAAAGAAAAGTCGAAGACAATATTCCTACAACTATTGAACATCTTCGTGCCCACCTCAAGAACCTACCGGATAAACAATTGGTTGAAGAATTGATGCATTTTGGCTCTGCCTTACGTGGGACACAGGCTTATTGGAACAAGTGTCGTGCTGATCTAACAAACATGATCAACCAAATAGGTTCCCCAACTTTGTTCTTCACATTGAGTGCAACAGACACTAAGTGGCCTACATTGCATAAGCTTTTCCCAACTGACAATACTTCCACAATTGCCTCCAACAAGCATCGTATAGACAATGTGATTAGAAACCCCCACACCACATCCCTTTATCTACATCACCGCTTCACAATCTTTCATGAAGAGGTCATTGAGAAACTCTTGCATGCAACAAATTATTGGTATAGGTATGAATGGCAGCATCGAGGCTCTGCACATGTGCATGGGTTCCTTTGGCTAAAGAATGCACCAAACATGGATACCCTCGACTGGGGAAACAGTTCACAAGTGGGTAAAGCAAAAGAATTCTTTGATAACTATGTGACTGCTTGGAACCCTCGCTCTAAATCTGAAATGATTAATATCATACATAGAACCCCAATGGATGATCCATGCCTGCTAAACACATCTGAAATATTCTCTATCGATCCATCCATCGATTATGAAGAGTTAGTTAACCGTGTACAAAGACACACTAAATGCACAGAGCGCACATGCCTACGCAGAAAAGGGCATCATGTTGAATGCAGATACAAAGCTCCATGGAAAGAATGCAAGGAATCCACTTTATCATGTGATGAATCTGGAAACAAATCTTACGAACCATCGAGAAATGATGATAGGTTAAACATTCATAACGCAGAGATGCTCTCTATATGGAGAGCTAATATAGATTGCCAACCCGTCATCTCACGCCTCCTTGTACTCAAATACATTGCCAAGTATGCATCTAAAGCCGAAAGAAAATCAGAAAGTTGTGTTGCTATGTTGGAAAGAATATCTTCAAATGAAAGATTGCAAGATCAAGCATTGAAAGCATATCAAAAGTTCATGGCCGAGATTGTTGCTGAACGAGATATAGGAGCCCAAGAAACATGCCATATGCTACAAAAATTACCCCTCGTTGTTTGCAATCGCAATTTTGTGTCGTTGAATGTAGGTCGAAAAGTGTTCCACCGTCTAAAAAAAATGAGCAATGGTGGTGAGATACTATCTAACTATATACAATCCTACATGAACCGACCATGTCACCTAGAAAATGTATCACTAATTGAATCAGCTAGATCCTTCACATATGCTGCTTCTCGAAAAGGATGTAAATGGTTGAATAGAAAAGAACAAGCAATTGTGCAAGTGTTTCCGCGTTTCCATACCATTCCAAAAGAAGACTCGGAAAACTTTGAAACCTTCTGTTGGAGTGAGTTGCTTTTGTATAAACCTTTTCGACAAATAAATGAAGATATAGGCCTTACCAAAGAAGAAATCATCAACCATTGGAAGCAAATGAATGCACAAAAATACAATCCATGGCATGTTAATCGCACTGAACAAACTGAAGATGTTCTTGAAGACGAATATTTTTCTGATGATAATATGGATCAACAAGAAACTATAGAAATGAACGAATGGGAGTTACTATCTCAATTGGGCATCACTAATAATCTAAACTTGAATGAACTTGATATGTTGGGTCGACGTGATTTTGATAACAATCACAATTGGGAAAATCATAATGTCCCTACAAATCTACATGATGTTGCCCTTCAATTTTTGCACACAAACAAGATGTCTCAACAAGATTTGCATTCCCCTTCAAATATGAACCACCACAACTATACATTATCACCCCAACAACAACTAGCACTGAATATAATAACAAACCACTCAATGGAGAAATGCTTCAACCAACCGTTACATATGGTCATACAAGGAACTGCTGGCACTGGAAAATCCTATCTAATTCATTGCATAAGAAATGCACTGCAAACTTGCATACCAACAAGAGTAAACCCCCTCCTTGTTCTTGCTCCAACAGGAATTGCAGCATTTAACATACATGCCTCAACTATACATGCATCCCTCAAGATTCCAATTAGAGAAATGAAACCATTGCAAGGACAAGCACTGACAACATTCCAGGAAGACATGAAAAATATACAATACATTCTCATTGACGAGATGAGCTTCATTGGGCCTAAACTTCTATTGAAAATTGATAGTAGGTTACGTGAAGCATTCCCCCATCAGCAACATACTTGCTTTGGTGGCATGTCTATAATTCTTGTAGGAGACCTTGCACAACTCCCACCTGTTATGGATAAGCCTATCTATGCATCACACACAACTGCAAGAAACCTATGGCACAAATTTAATACAGTTGTTACATTACAAACAATGTTTAGACAAGAAGGTGATGATCCAATTCAAATACAATTTCGTCAAACATTACAAAACATTCGCAATGCAGAACCGACAAAACAAGATTGGGACTTATTAATGACTCGCACCAACAAGCAACTAACAAAGACTGAACAAGAACATTTCAACCAATCGATACACTTATTTGCTACAAATGAGCTGGTAACATTACACAACAAAAAAATGTTGAAACTACTTAATGTCCCCATTGCACTAAGTTGTGCGGAAAATACACAATCCAAACTAGGTGTCGATCATAGTGACGAACAACTTCCCCAAGAGGTATTACTAAGCAAGTGTCAACATGTCATGCTTACAACAAACCTATGGACCCAAGCTGGACTAGTAAATGGATCGCTTGGTCAAGTCAGAGATATTGTATATCTCGTTGGATCAAAACCACCTGCATTGCCTGCATATGTTACAGTCACATTCGATAACTACACTGGTCCACCGTGGGATGAAACAGACCCAAAAACTATACCAATACAGCCAGTGACACGTGGCAACCGTAGACAGATACCACTAGCCATGGCATGGGCTATCACTATACACAAATCGCAAGGCCTTACACTAAATAAAGCCACAATCAATATTGGTACAACTGAAAGACAAGGCCTTACATTTACAGCCATTTCCTAGAGTCAAATCCATAAGTGGCCTTCGCATAGAGCCCACATTCTCTTTTGATCGCTACTCCAAAATGAAAAAAAATCCATACAACATTATCAGGAAGAAAGAAGAAGCTCGCTTGCACTTGCTCTCACAACAACATGCTTAGGTATGTACAATTAATTATCTCAAAGTTATACATTTTTTATTGTCCTTTTTTTTAATAGAGTATCAATACTAAAACTAATCAATTACACATTTTGGCTTTTACAGGTGGTCGATCACTACTGGAGAATCTTTAAAAAAGACATTGTCTTTCACTTCTTAGACATTGCATGTCTTTAAAAAAGACATATAGATGCTCTTATGTAAATTTGACTTGTGCAAACTTGCTACAAATTATTCAAAGGGATTTCCTTGTTTATAGAGAACAAACCCAACAAAAGATTGTACCTGCTTTTCCTGTACAGTGCATTACTTTATACAAATATCTTTTACTACCACCACCTGCGTATTTAGACAATTCATTGTTGCTTCTTCTTTATTTTCCTATCGGCGTCTCCCTTGAACCCCCATTGGGTGCAAGTGCTAGTTAATAATGTTGTTAACACTAAATGAACCGCAGTGTTTGTTTTAGTTAATGTTATTAATAAATGTTCTTGTTCTATGTAATTCATATATTCCACATCTTTTTTATTGATATCGATTAAGGTGTTTGGTATACTCTGTCATATAAGCTAGTTAATATGAGTATAAAACTATACTATCCATTCCTTCATGCATTCTTCACATTGTACCCGTGGCATTTACTTTGTTGTCTTGACTGTATAATGTTGATTAATATCCTCTTGCTACTCAACCATTTCACATGTTTTTTTTTTTATTAGTAATTTATGTGGTATAGAGTTATTAAGTGCATGTGTTTAAGACACTGATTCTATACTTTTGGCTTTATTCCAAAATTGTTGATAAAGTGAACTTGTTGATACTCCGCTTGCATTTGCTCTAAATAGCAACTTAGCATTTCCTAGCTAGAAGTGGATCATTCTCAGGTTAGATTCAATATTGGGTTAATGAAACGCTTTCCCAATATGGTTAAACCACCACAACTTATTTATCCGGTTCTTGAACTCATAAAAATATAGTTATTAATTTGTGTTGATAATTGGTGGCTCCGCCTCTTTTTTTCAGCATACAAATTAATGTGAATAAAGTTTATTCAGTGTACTCAAAACAGAGCAGGTTGTGTCGGATGTGCTACCACAACCATAAATATTAAATTTCCACACCTCTTATAATATGTTTTACTATCTAAAAATCAAGTTAAAATGTTTCTTTATTGCTATGAATTAAGATTAATTAACTCTATAGTAATTATGCGCAACCAATAAAGATTTTTTTAGACACATTTATATTTATAATTATAAAAATAATATATATGTATATATATGTATGTATGTATTATTTTTATATTGTTATTGAGAATTAGTGACAATGATAAAAGAAAGAACACAACATAGTCAATTTTCTTATCTTGTAGAGTGTTTACCTTAAAGATGTTAGTCTTGTTTTTAAATTATTATTATTAGAATTTTGTTGTTATCATATGAAGGAATCTTACTAGAACTATTATTTCTTTATAATCTTATTGATTGGGAATATTAATATGATATCTAACTTGAAAAAAAAATTCCTAGTACAATTGTTGTGAACCTGTCTACATAGTTGAAGTTATTAAATCCATATCATTAAATAAATTTTTAATTGAATAAGTTAACTTCTATTTTATTTATCTACTTTCTAAATTCTGTTACTTAATTGAATATTAAAGTTTAATTTTGGGGGTGGGCATTACAAATTTTCTTACAAATCTTTGGTAGTGGGTGGGCATTTAATCCCCATTCTCCTTGTACAAGCCACCCTCAAATATTTGGTAGGAGAAAATTGAGTCTAAGGAAATATCCTACACATTCTCATTACCATGTTGAGCATCATCTTTGGGTAAACCCACATAAGTGGTTTACAATTCTAGTGAGGAAGGAAAAGTTGCAAAAAATGACTCCATGCAAACAATTTTGGTTTTTGGGGGTTTGAACATTTTTTTTGCTTGAGCGAACCCAAAGGGGGTTTGCTAGAACCTTGGTTCGAGTGAACCCATTAAATGTAGGGTCCCACCATTATTGGGAGAAAACAAAAAGAAACCTTTGTGGAAAGGGGCTTCACTCGAACCCCCCTAGTACGAGCGAACCCCCCTTTTCCCACCTTCTCACCCTCTGGCACCAAAAAAATCTATAATTTTGTCCTTTGAAGTTCGGGTTGAGGATGAAAATGGAGGAGACTTCACAGACCCAACTGGATGGTGGTAGTTGTTGGAACGATCTATCCAACAAATATAATTTTAATATGTTTTGGTTTTATTATGTATTTATTTTTTTAGTTTTATTAAACATAGGTTTTTCATCGAAAATCAAGCTCTTTGTTCTGAACATGTGGAAAAATAGTTGATTACCAATTGTTTTTTTGAAAAATATGAGTGCACCAGATATTGAAGTCCTTGATCCAACAAAAAAAATGAATTTTGATACATAAAAAAAAAGTTACATTGTATACGGCCTGCCTATGTTTGAATTGTAATTGGTTTGACTTCAAAACTTGATTAAGGAAAAAATATTCAATAAAAATCTATGAAACCAATTGAAAGCACTAGACATCATAGTTACAAATTTAAATTCAAAAAAATTATAATTTTATCCTTCATGGAAGAAAATTTATGTTGTATACATTGAGTGTCACTCCTTAAAAATGGTGTTTATTGAAAAAAAATTAGTTTCGAACGAGATGGAAAAAGAAGTGCAATCTGATTCCAAAAATTTTGAAAAAAATATATTTAGAATCTATAAGCAAAATTTCACAAATCATTAGTTTGCATCATCTTCAAATTCCTCATGGTTTAGCCACTATAGGTGCTTGAAAGTGAAGATTTAGTTAAAAAAATTATTTTAGTGTCTAGTTTGGCCAAAAATTGTAAACCAGTATTGTAGGATCACCCTTTTATTATTTGGACTCCACCTTTAGTAGTATTGGAAACCTTGGCCAACCTAACATATTATTTTTCTCCACAAGTATTCCTAACATAAATCTCTACCAAATCATCATCTTTACTCTTCAGAGTATGTGGTAGGATGACTATATCAATATCAAGATTAGTAAGATTAGATTTAATCCTAAAAAAATTCTTACAACTCTTGATGCTAGAAAAAGGTATCTAGGGTAAAAATCACACTTCTTACAATGTAAAAAGGAAAAGGAATAAAATCAATCTCAAAGAACCACTTGGCTACTAACCTTAATGGAAGAGCCATAATAGTGGCTCAAGCTTTTAGTTCTTTGTGATGTCTATGTGATGATATGATTAATTGATTGTTATTTGATTTAATTTCATGCTGTAAAGATGTACCTAGGTTAACTATGAAAATGAAGCAAACTAAGATGATTTATTGAGAATACAAAATGGAAAGATAGAAACAAAGTTCAAAATAGAAAAGGGTAGACATAAAGGAACTTCGCATATGAATTTGGTCCTGATTTGGTTGGATAGGGACATCAGGCACCCTAGACCTAGAAGCAGATACCCAAAATCAACTTTTAGACTCTTGTTGCTCCTTTTTTGTAGGTTCTTCTCTAGACTCGATATTAAAACTTTGTCTATCATTGATAAAATATATTTTTCCTAATTTTTTGACTTGTAGGACTTGAATGCTTGAATGAACAATCAGATCTTCAATCCTCTCCAAATTGGCTTCAGATCTATAACCTACACACAAGAAAGAGGGGAAAGGGTTGTGTCATATAAGGGCTTGCCTAAGTCAAACACATTTTGGTATTTATAGCTCCATAATGGCTATGATGATGTAAAAGAGAGCTTACCCTCGGTTGGGTAAAGGATAAGTGATAAACAAGTGAAAATTTGATAATTGTTGCAACTTACCACTAAGGTCTGCATTCCTTGATGGACTAAAGTCATTGTACTCATCACCTTCAAGGAGAAATTGATTCTTGATTTGAAGTCCTGCAAGTGTTAGTACTCATACAAGAAATAGACATGAAAAATGAACAAACTCACATGAAAATATGATGCATTACTAACATGATGCTTGATTGAAATAATGTTGCAATAATTAAATGTTGCAATAATTATACTAATTCTACTCTTAACTCCTTTTAGAATGCTCCAATTGCTTAATTAATTTCACTAGCTCTTATGAAGATTTCAAATGAGGAAAAAGACTTGTATTTATATGATTTTTTTTTTAATTTCCTGCAAATTAATTACCGATAGTTGACAAATTACTTTGGATTTTTAAATTTTAAAATGTCAAAATTGATATATTTTAAATTGAGCCACAATAGGTTGTACAAGGGAAGCAGGTGCCCTAGCACAAACCTATTGTAGACACTAAAAATGTCCTAAGTCCACAAGCATCATTTTTCTGGGTCCTCGTCCTTCGATAATTGAATAATTTTAGTTATTCAATCATGTTTGATCATATTCCTCTATTAATTAAATAATTTTTAATAATTATTTAATTAATTCACTTTCTAATCTTTATTCTATCCTGATCAATTAAATAAACTAATTGTGTCACTAATTTCTCCCTCTTCTTCAATAGTTAAATAAATTATTATTTATTTAATTATTTTGTCACCTTTCATCTATAGTTAAATAATTACCATTAATTATTTATCTATTCATGGTCCTTTAATTCTTCTATAGTTAAATAATTATTAAAATTATTTAACTATCTCATGCCACCTCCCCTGTTAAATAATTAATCTAAATTAATTATTTAAGGACTAATTTTCATCTCTCCATTTAATTAAATTGATAAATTTAATTAAATGCTCCTTTTGTCATTTTCTCTAAATAAATAATTTATTTTCCACTTGTCCATTTTCTCCATTTTTGAATAAATAATTTAAAATAAATTATTTATGCACCTCCACCTAGTCAAAGATGCTCTATCATAATCCCCTGTCATAACATTCATTTCTGTCATAGCCTGCATGTCTTGCATGTCTGTCATAGCTGTCAGGCGTCATAGCTTTTCCATGCATGGCATATTCTTGGTGCATCATCAAGCACCGTTGATCTTGGCATCTTTTCTGAGACTTAATCTCAACCATCCATTTCATAACATCTCTCTCATGCATTCTCATCCATTGATCTTAGAATCTTTCTAGAAGATTTATCTCAACCGTCCATTCGAATGGTTGTCTATAAAAACAACCTTCCTTCTCCATTTTCAGCTTAACAGCTAATTATCTCCAACTTTCTTGCTACCATTTGCAGGTTTTGCACAAGTGTTTCAACAAATCTGAGGGAAAAGTTGCATAACAAGAAGAAGGAGAGCAAGAGAAAGAATCAACCATAATGGGGAGTGTTTTCTTTTATGTTTTGCATTTTTTATTCTCTCCATTATTTGTTTTCTCTTGTTTGGATGTGGTTTAATAGTTTAGAAGTGTTGGCTGTCACTTTGTCTATGCTATTTGATTCTCTAAACCCCATCTCACACCTATTATTTCAGGACTTTAAGTATTGATAAATATATATATATATATATATATATATATATTTTAGCAAAAGATATAATGCCTATATATATTTATATTAATAATAATATGAAATTTACAATATTGGATATTTTTCCTTCTTAGGACTATATTTCTTTGGATTTGACCTTTTCTTGGCTCTTTTTATCACAGAAAAGTAGCTTACAATTTCACCCTAGGTGCATGACCATTAATTTTCATCACCATTAGTATTAACTGTCTATATTGTCTTCCTTGGAATATAGCAAAATGAAGACACAAAGCATACTTTGGCTTTTGACTATATTACAATTAAGCATACATTGAGTAGTTGCTATGGACAAGCAACAACAACATTTTCAACTTGAGGTTGTTATTCCTCCATTTGTTTAGGCTGAATTTCATTTTCATCTTGTTCTTCCATAAAGTTGTCTGCAATAGGATGAGTAGAAGGCATGAAATTGAGATTGATCTCCCAAAAATTTTGAGCACCTGTTAGTTGATGAAGTCCACTATTCATAACTGTTGTATGTTGAGGTCCACTTTTCACCTTTGTTGGTTGTTGAAGAGCACTATTTTCATCTAGTAACTACTATGGCATTGGCAGTTCATGTACATGAATGAGTAAAACCAAGATGGCTTGCACTCTCTCTTTTATTTTTTCTGCTAGGAAAGTATCAATCTCCCCTACATTTCTTCTGAGTGCATTTAACATATACATGGATTTGTGTTGTACCAAAGTCTTGTTTATAGCAACAAACAAAGTAGGAAAAGTTGTTCTCTGTAATAGAAAATGCCTAGGGAATAAGCCACCCACATACCTGTGTCCTTACCATAGATCATACCTTTGAAAAGCTTTATGAAGGATACCATTATGCAAAAATTCTTTGTTTACCATCTTATTTGTGATAGTCTCCACCAAACTGACACTTTGTAGCACATCCATCAAGTTGGAAATGAAGATTGACAAAAATTGTGAAGGATATATCAAACGTTTAGCCTCTGGCTCCAGAATCTCGACCCCTATCACCCTTTTGATGTTCCTTTTAAAAGTAGTGCTATGATATTTGAAGACCAAGCACAACTCTACATCACCAATCTCATCAAATATAGGTGATTCTCAATCATTGACGGGGATGAACACTTTGTTATTACTTAGATAGAACTTCATATTCCTTCTTCTAAACATTGCACAAGAACAAAATGAAACCTTGAATTCACCACTATTGAAGCTCTCCTGATGGAACATAAACACTATAGGCTGAAACACTCACAAAAAAGAATGTGGTAATTTAAGCATTGGGGTAGTAGGTTTATTGACAATTGAGAGGAATATGCTAATTGAATAAAATCCTTTCAAGTGCTGCAAGTTGATTATACACACCAAAGGATTATTACATATATCATAAACAATGAGTACGGCTTGGCGAGCATATAGGTTAAATTTATAACTTTGATACCATAAGCCAAAATTTGGCTATACAAAACAGCTCTTAAACCATTTTACTAAATTTATTTCACCCCACAAATTCATATTTCATCTTCCCAATCCCAATCCGCACATATAATGCATAGAAACCAGAAACAGATTCATGTATCTCTATCTCAATCTGCACATGAAAATTCACTGGAGTTTTAGACCATGAGACACTTGTTACCTACACAAAAGAGCACATTGTTAGAAAAAATTATTTTACAATATTGCATTGTGGAATCATGCCTTTTCCCTGCACGGAGACATGCATGAAAGCTACACAGTCATAATCTCTTGTACTCCCCACCTTGCAATAGATAATGTCACACGAGCCTAGTGATGACAAGGTAACAACTTTTCTAAACAATCATTATAGTGCACTTGAAGTTTACTACTTACAACAAACATGACACACGAACTTGGCTTTGATGATGTCAACAAAGAGTACCATAATGTACTGAAATCCTATTAAAACCCCTGCCACTTTTAAAGAAATGTGGAACCTAAATATTATCCTAGACTTGGAATATGCCATACGGTGCTGAAATGAGATTTTCCATGTGCCTTAATATTGATATTGAAATCTTTCCTATTGAACATTATTTCTTATATCAAGAATAATGTTCAATCCATATTATAGAAAATATGTGGAAAATAATAGAAATGGAATATTAAGCCTGAAGCCCTTGTCAGTAAAAGATTTCCCTTATTTTTCCACGTGCTTTTATTTAACTATCAATTCAAATGATAAAACATTATGAAATTGATAATCCATTGTGTTCAACTCAATTCTTTCACTGAATGACTTTGATGATATTGCCATTTTTGGTAATGGTTGCAAAGGCCATAAAGAAATATTGTAAATGAAAATGTTGAAAACTATATACCAACCCCTACATATATATGCCATGACTCAAGATGATTGTGATGCTAATGACATTCAAAAATAGGATATGCAATGTATACTTTTTCAAACCATTTGACATATTAAAACCATAGTTCAACCAAAAGTTCCTCCATCTTGTGATAGCATTTTTGTTAATTTAGTGTGAAGAGCCTGGGTAGAAACATCATGACAGACTTCCTCACTTAACTGATCACAACTTGAGTTGGCCAAAAAATTTGCAACACTGTTACCTTCTCTATAAGGGTATGTGTAGGATCACGATGGGCCAAAAAGTGGCAATATGATGGGTATGTAGCTGACAACTTTTTTTTACCCCAAATTGATTAAACAAAAAGGGTTTTTAAAGGAGATTCATAGCTTTCCACCAATACAAATTATGCTTTACTTTGAATTTAATAAGTAATTATTATTCATTTTCTATTCAAATTATAACTAAAGTCCTGATTGATACGCTGGTTGTACAACATGTAGAACTTTCAAACGGTATCACATTTTTTGAATCCAAAACATGCATCACATTCTATGCTTTGTATACTATAGGATTAAAAAAATACAAATTGAATTTCATGAATTTTTGACCAAGTTAAGTTGGTCAGATATACGAGTTTTTATATTTTTTAAAAGTTGTAATAAAAAAATCATAATTAATTATTTAGTTAGAAAATAATTACAGAAAAATATGCATCGCATCGGGACATGATTCCTATACTTATATCTAAAATATTATAAAAAATATTATTATTTTATTGTGGTTAGTGTTGTTAGACAGACACTTACTTCTTATTTTTTCCCTGAAATTTAAGTACTACTGCATTGAAATTTCAAAATTTCACCAAATAGATATATATATTTTTTAAACAAACCTAGTAGTTTAGAAACTACATTCAATATGCTACAGATTCTATTCTTACATATTTTTGAAATAATATAGATAACTTATTCAAATTTTTATGTTAAGTTGCCTAACACTGATTTTTCTAAAAAATTTCACCACTTAAGGGCCTATTTTTTCCATGATGATCCTGCACATACCCATAAACATATGTAATTTGGTAGAATTCAATGTTTTCTAATAATTACCATATTTGTTTCATTATATAGCCTAATTTCTAGTTTACAAAATGTCACTCACGACATGCATTAATGATTAACAAAGAGTCTCCTTCAATTTGAATCTTTGTGAGCTTAAAACTGAGAGCTAATTTTAAACCATGAAGCAATGCTTGAGCCTCTACTTCATTATTGGTTCCATTTTGTAATTTATATGACATAGCACACAATACTAATCCCTTATAATCTCTAATGATAACACTTGTTCCAAACAAACTTGGATTTCCCCTAGAAGCTCCATCACAATTCAACTTAAACAAGCCCTTTGTTGGAGGTTTCCATCTTATTTTATATTAAATTTTTGAGTTAAATGATGCAAAATTAATTCAAATAGTAGATTAAGGAGAGGCCAAACCACCATTAATTTTGAATCCTAGTCAGAAAAAATTGAGCCAACATTCTTTACTTTATAGACATATCCATTGGCAGTTTCTAAGATAGAATGCTCTAAGGCATTCAACACTAGATTGAGATTAATCTTTTCTTTTTGAAAGATACATCTATTTCTTGCCCACCATAAAGCCCAAACTACTGATACAGGTGTTACTGACCAAATACTTACAAAAAAGGAGTATGTAAATAGAACTGGACAACTTGAGAATAATTTATAAAGGGTATCTGGAAATGGCGAATACTAATTCATTTTGTTCGACACAAACAACCAACATGTTTGTTCTATTGAACATTGCAAGGAAAGATAATTTACATCTTCAGATTCCTCATTACAAAGAACACATTTAAAAGGTTCTGCAATCCCTAACTTTGAAATCTTATCACTAGTTAGAATCTTGCTCCTAATAGCTAACCATGAAAAACAACCAGCTTTAGGCAAAATCATAGGATTCCAACAAAAGTTATATGCTCTTTATTTCTCTACCTGTGGCCCTGCCCATGAAATTTACTTATACCCCTCTTTGACTATGTAAGAACCAAAGTTTAACTTTACCCATATTAACCTATCAGCTCCAGCACTGCAATAAACAATCCTTTTCTAAAGAATAGATTGCAAGAGCACCTTATGCTCATTACTAATTGCAAGCCCTGAACAATCCTTCCAAGTTCCTCTACCAGACAATGGATCCACATGATGAATATAACCTCTAACTCTATCACCCCAACTTTTTGTCAGTAAAACTTTTGTGATATGAAAGTCATGCAATGAATTCCAAACTTGGAGACCCATTCCACAAATCTTTCTAGAAAAGTGCCTTTTTCTCATCATTGACCTCCTAGGTTAAATATGGAACACTTACTTTTCTACAAGAAACTAAAAATTTCCACATCATAGAACCTGAAGGTGGATTTAAAATTGTAAATATTCTTGATGGATTTACATTATACAAATATTTCAGTTGCATTATCTTGCACCATTTCAAACGAGGTTTATCATACATGTGCCAAACCATTTTTTCACCTAATAACATATTTATTTTTGACATATTATGAAAACCCACACCCCCTTTTAACTTCTCCAAAAACATGGTTTCTAATGATATTAAAGGAATTTTCTTCTTGTTGTCCATGTTACCAGACCACAAAAATTCTTGATAAGTTTTTGAATTTGAAGAAGAATAGATTTAGGAGCTTTTAGAATAGACATATAATAATTTATAATTGTGGACAAAACTGACTTGACCAACAAAATTCTATCAGACAATGACAATGAATGGCCTTTCCAAGACATGATTCTTGATTCTATGCTATGAATAATTTTATGCCAATAAGAAACTTTTGTGTTGAACACATACACTTTTGATTTACCCTCATTAATTTTTTGACATGAGACTAAACAATATATATCAAGAACTGATTTAAAATGTTGTTCCTCAGATATAACTTCCTTACTGAAGAGTAAAATATCATCAGCAAACAAAGAATGGGTTGTTGTAATATTTGTGTCTAGAATTGAAATTCCTTGAATAGATCCTTGAATATGAGCCTTGTGAATTGACCTACTCAAAGACTCTACTAAAATTATGAAGAGAAAGGGTGAAAGTGGATCACCTTGATGAACTCCTTGTGTTGATAAAAAAAAACCAAATGGAGAACAATTTAATAAGACTAAAAATTTCACAGAAGACAAACAATTCATGATCCACTTACACCACTTAGCTGAAAAACCAAACCTGAGTAACACCTAATTCAAGAAAGCCCAATCAACCCTATCATATGCCTCTTCAATATCCAATTTAATGATCATAGAAGAGAGTTTTTTAGTAGCCACAAAATGAATAACTTTGTGTGCTACAATAGCACTCTCTGCTATCTCCCTTCTAGGTACAAAACCCCCTGCTCTTTTGAAACAATTTTAGATACAAGTGGGTGTAAATGAAGGTATATGGCCTTAGTAAAAATTTTGTAAATAGTGTTGCACAATGAAATAGGCTTGAAGTCAGAAAATGAATGTGGTTGAGTAATCTTTGGAATAATAGCAATATGTGTCACATTAAATTTTCTTAACATGACACCAAATTTTCTTGACTCCTCCATTGCATTTAGAATATATATACCCACAAAATCCCAATATTTCTAAAAAAAGGTGAAACCATCTGGGCCTGGTAACTTATCTGGTAGCATAGAAAATACAACTTCTTTAACTTCCTTTAATGAAAAAGGAGCCAACAATCTCTCATTATCTTCCAGAAGGATTACCCATGGAATGACCTTAAGTAGATCCTCTCTTTCTCTTAACATTTGAGCATTATCAAACTTAGTAGAAGATAATAAAGAAGAAAATAATTTTATTCCTTCTTTTTGAATATCTTCTTCCTTTGTTAAACATGCTCCTGTGAGACTATCATGTATTGAAAAAAATGAATTTTTTGACTTCTTTATTTGTGTGGAGATTTGAAAAAACTCATTATTTCTATCCCCATCCTTTAACCACAACTCTCTTGAATTCTTCCTCCAATACACTTCCTCTCTCGCAAGAAATTATTTCCTTTCCTCTTACAACTTTTGTTGTTCTTCAAATAACATCTTTTCTAAACCATTTGCAATAATTGCTTCATTTACCTCAGAAATTATTTTATAAACCAAATATTTTTGCACAAAAATATTCTTAAAAACTTGCTAATTCCACAACTTAATATGTTGTTTCATGTGATCCAACTTCATACTCAATTTATACATCCTAGAACCCTTTTAGAAAGGTGTACTTCGCTACCATTTCTTAGTAAATTTAGAAAATGAGGGTGATGAATCCACATTGCTTCAAATTTGAAAGAATATTTCCATTTTGGCTTAACTTTCTTTGGACACAAATCCAAAGAGATTGCAAAATGATTAGATGCATTGAAACACAAAATTTTAGATGACAAATGATATTCAGTTGCACCCCAATTCGGACAAGTCAAAAATCTATCCAATCTTTCCACTATTTACATAAATTTTTTCCTCCTATTAGTCCATGTGAAACTTCCATTCAATGGAATTATGTCCACCAATGCATTTCCTTGGATGAATGAAATAAAATCCTCTATATCCTTTTTAGATGGATAAATGACACCTTTTTTCTCTAAAGCTGATGTTATTGCATTAAAATACCCTATTATAACAACCTTATCATGACCCAATTGATTCATGATTCATTCCTTATTCTTCACCTAACACCTTCATTGAAATCTCTTCTATAAGAAGCTCCCCAACAGATGAAAGAGATTCTTCTACAAATATCTCAAGCTCTTTATCAGAGGAAAAAGATGAAGGGCAGAGATAAGATGGAACCTATGTACTTTGATCAAGAAAAAGTAAATTACAATCCCTTTCACCATGAAATGCTTCCTCTATCCTTTGTTCAGATAAAATAAAATCACAATCCATTTCACTATGCATTTACAAAAATGTGGCATTGAAGATTGATTATCAAGTCCAACAGTTAACATTGTAGCACAATTATTGATTTGTTGAATGTTGACAAACTTGATCAAAGGAATAAGAAGGCTTAGAGAAATGTAAAAAGAAATCATTGAAAGCAAACTTTCCCAACCTTCAGGTAATGTAACATTATAAATTTTATGCTTAAAAAGGAAGAGTCTTATTGACAAACTTGTCTACTTCCGACACATCTAAAGAATCAACCTCCAAATTAAGAACCAAACTACCCTTGGAAAACCCTTTTAATAAATCTTGTCCATTAATAGTAGAGATCTGCTCATTGGAAGATCCCTTGAAGACAACTTAGGGGCTTAAAGTATTTATTTGCATATCCCACCCTTGAACAACCTCAAATTCAAAAATTTGAGTAACAATTCTAGCACTTGAAGAAGGAATATATGCCTTTTGAGGAGAAGAATATAAAGTGTCTTCCATTTCCTTAATGTTTTGACACAAACTTGTAGGATGCATAAGACAATGGCAAGAACACAATATCTTTGGATCTTCAAATACAATTTATTGCTCCCACACCCCATTAGGAGATGTAATGCACAAAGCAAAGGGTAGATTCTTAGTTACATCAAAAAGACAGTCCTACATGTAATGAAGGATTTAAAAAAAACCCAAATCATGTCGAATAAATATACCCACTTGATTACCTAGAATTTCAATAAGGTTAGTCTATTTGTATTCAAGTAGTAAACCCTGCAGTTGGATCCAAAAAGGCATAAACCTAACCCTAGCTTGAGCAGGAGAGAAATTGGGATTCATGGAATAGTATATAACCCAAGCACTTCATATAGAACCGCAAGGACTTTAAACTCTATGGACTACATTCTCAAGCTTCCTTATTGGAAAAAATGACAACAAAGAACCCATCCCTTGTTTAAATAAAAAAATTGAGTAGATCCTTCCCATTCATCAAGCACCCAAGATTGCAAAAATTTCAAATCATGAGAGAAATTCCAAAACTTACAGATAAGCACTAACCCTTGTAGACCGCATACTTAGGTTTGAAGCATTTCCACCTTGAAGGTAATTGGAACAGATCCTTTAGGAGTAATTTTTTTTTCAACTTAGGACGCCAAAATTTCTTCCATTTTTTGCCCCCTTTTCCTTGCCAATTTTTCTTAAGAGAGAAATCATTTGGAAAATGAACAAGAAAAAACAATGGCACCTAGTTAATCTTACTCCTTTGAGCATTCTTCAATTGCAAGTGGAGAACTCGATAGAAATCTTCATGCTTCTGAGCTATATTATTTGGGTAAGAAGTAGGTGGGTCTAAGTCAAAACTAAGATATCCAGATTGAACCCTAGATCCATTTTGTTCTTCAGTGAAATGATGTTGATTCTCCAACTTTGGATTGAAGGGAACTCTAGGTTTGATCATAACATTATTTGGAAAATATGTTGGAGTATGTCGATCGGAAACCACATCAACCCATGAACAAAAAGTGCTTGAAGAATCTTCAATGACTTCAAATTTTAAAGAACAAATGCCAAAAGGTAGTTGTTTTTCATTATTTAGTGATTTCCTAGTTTGGGAAAAAGACCGAGGATTCCTAATGGAATGATTGCAATCCTGATGAAAAGGTACCCAACTCCCATTGTGAAAAACACTACTAGGAAGACACGCGAAACCCTTAATCGAGCCAGGAAATCCCTTTTTTTCCAAGGAAATGGATTTTCCCAAAGAACCAAGAGCCAATCTATTAGAATGCGTGACTAAATAGAATGCCAAAGAGCATTCCTATGACCCCAATCTACACCATGAAAGCCCAAGGGCTACACAGAATGACCATAATTTTTTGAAAAATTACTATTAGCAACAAAAGAAGCTCTCCAATTTGTGCAGTCTCCCATATGTGCCCAATCTCAGCTCCCTCTTATTATTTTCAATTCCACTTCTAATTTTTTGAATATCATAAAATGAGCATATTAAAAGAAAAATTGGGTTCAAGCACAAGGGAGGGAGCTAAACCTAGTGTGTAATTGTCAAGGGTGACAATTTTTTATGCTACATTTAGCCCCCAGTTTAGTGAGAGTTTGAACTTATGCTTAGACATACACTAAACTAAGGATAAACAAAGGATGGTTTAATTATCCAAACATTGAATGGATAGGATGATATTGAACATAGGGGATACACTAACCCTTAGATTCAAGATCCTATGTCACACTAATGTGAGGATAAAGGAACACACAAACATGAGGTGCAATGTAGCATGAAAAACACAAACCATACACAATGAAGATATATGAAATAACATAATTCCAACATGAACATGATACAAAAATATTGATTACACAAAGAAAAAAAACAAAAGAAACAAGGCATACATATAACAATCAAAATACAAATAAAAACAACAGGCTAGTTTTGAAAAGGATTTGATTCAACGAGGAAAACATACCCCAATCTTAAATTTATCTCAAATTCCAAATTTAATCTCTCGAATATGGTGTTAGAAAAAATTGTGCTCTCATAAAGACTAGCAATTTATATTATTCCAAATTACTCATAATATACATAAATCTATTGGCTAGTAGGCTATGTTATGCTAGGTTTCCATGCAAAATAATGGGTTTCACAAGGCTAGCAAGATGTGGTATGCTAGTTGACTCATGAAACACATAGATCCACTGGCAAGCAATTTTTGTTATGCTAGGTGGCCATATTAAAATTCTCAAGCACATGAATCAACAAGTTACATTATGCCAAATCCATGGATTTTTTTGTAAATCATACTACAGGAAGTGCATAAATGTTTAACATGTGGAGGACTATTTAATGTCAAAGGGGGAAAATCAATTCAAGGGGTGTATAAAAGTTTAACATCACAAGGGATTATTTAATTTCATAGGGGATAAAGTCATAAATCATGCCTCATGGGGTGTTATAAATAATACCGCCACCAAGGACGTATACCAATAAATTGATCATTATGCTTCAAAACACACTATTCAATACATCAATGGTGACAACTTAGGGACTATCATACATGACAACACCGCTAAAAGAGGACAAATGATGGAATGAAGGGCCACACCTTTAGGGGATAGTGAAAAAATAATGCCACCACTAATGGGGCACAAATATGACATGAAAAATCCACACTTTTGGAGGTATCAAGCATAGTACCACCACCAAGGGGCTACTAACATAGATTGAGAAAGCCACATTTTAGGGAATATCTTGTATGATATTATGACAAAAGGGAGACCACATAATATACAAGGCCACACTTTAGGGGATATCATGTATAATATAAGGACAAAAGGGATACCAAATGAGATACAAGGACACACTTTAGGGGATATCATGTATAATATCACCACAAAATGGGCCATATGGCTTAAATTCTTATCCAATATCCTAATAGATAAGGGAATATGCCCCCCTTAAAATGTTAGTGTACTTTCTACTTTAATATTTTAAGGAGATAATTAATTGCTTCAAATTTGTAACCTACACTCAAGAATGAGGGGAAAGGGTTGTGGCATATAGGGGATTGATTTTCTAAGTCAAACCCTATTTTGGTATTTCTACCTCTATAATGGCTATGATGATGTAAAAGAGAGCTTATCCTCAATCAGGTAGAGGCTAAATAATAAATAAGTGATAAATTGATAATTTTTGCAACTTACCACTCAAATTTGCATTCCTTGATGGACTGAAGTGATTGTACTCATCACCTTCAAGGAGAAATTGATGCTTGATTTGAAGTCCTGCAAGTGTTGGTACTCACAAAATAAATAGACATAAAACATGAACAAAATCACATGCAAATATGATGCATTACTAATTTGATGCTTGACTTAAATAATGTTACAATAATTATACTAATTCTTCTCTCGACTACTTTTAGGATGCTCCAATTGCTCAAGTAATCTCAGTAGCTCTTATTAGGATTTCAAATGATGAAAAATAATTGTATTTATATAAAATTATTTAATTTCCTACAAATTAATTACCAATATCTAACAAATGATCTTTGAATTTTTAAATATTAAAATATTGACACTAACTTATTTTAAATTGAGCCAAAATAGTTTGGACAAGGGAATTGTGTGCCCTAGCCTAGACCTATTATTTTGAGGCCTTATGCATTGGTAAATGAAGATTAAATATTTATTTCCAATTCCACTTCTATTTTTTGAATATTATTATAACATGGGAAAATTAAAAGCACAATTGGGTCTAAGAAGATGAGGGGGAGCTAAACCTAGTGTGAAATCATCAACTATGACAATTTACTATGCTACAAAAGTGTTAGAGAGAAACCCCTTACCACCATCAATCTTCTTCAAAGAAAGTAATATTTTCTTTTTTGAGTCCACATTCTTCTTATTTCCCATATCACATTTAGTATTAAGATTAAGGGTACTAGGAATAGGGTCCTCCTTGTTAATTTCAACATCCATGGAGGGAGATTCAATGGAACTAGGAACAACACCAACTAGAGAAAACTTTCTCTTACCCTTATTTATATTAAAAGAGAGGAATTTGAAGCTTTTCCTCTAGGGTTAGGGTAGATATTTTTTATAGGGGTTTGAAAAGATAAGAGTCTTGGATTTCAACATGGGAAAGATTACTATGGGTAAGAATGAGGTTATATAGGTAAATAGAAAAATAAAATCCTGATGGAGAGATGGGGATGCACCATTCTAATATAGTTCTTTAGTGTAGAAAGAAAAATAAAATGATAACTTAGTTCTTATATGTCTAAGATGGTCCAACAAAGGAAAGTGATAGCTATAAACCATATAAAATGTACCTTCCAATATAAAGTATTTGATTAAATAACAAATCACTGTGGGCCATGGCAAAGGAAGAGCCACCATCTTATATTAGTTTTGAAGTCACACCAAAGATTCACCTTAAAAAATGAACTAATAAATTCCTTCTTTCTTTTCCCCAAGTGTTGCACTTTCTTGTCTTTGCAACTAAGGTCCATAACTTGACCAATTATGCTCTCTAAAATCATAAACCAAATTATTCCAATGACACTTATTTATTAAAATCTTATCTATTTTTATTTTTTATTATGTGATATAATAAAATTGATTAGTAAAAGTAAGTAATAAATACATATTCTAAAATATATATGTTAAAATTATTACCATAACAATCATATTTTCTAAAGTTTGGGAAGATGGAGCGGAGTGGGAGAGGAGTTTTTGAATCTTCAATGGGCGAGGAGGGTTCTGAGGATGAGGGAGAGACAGATGAATGGAGTGCTCTGGTTGGGAATTTGTCGCTGGCCTCTTCGGGTGCATGGGGTGGAGATCCTTTAGCGATGGAGGGTTTTTCCCTTGGCCTTCTCTGTGGGCGGAATTCATTTTTCTTTTCCGTAGATGGGAAAGCTATTTTTTTTGGAGCTGCTTTCTATGGCTCTCTAGGTTTGTGGTTTCTACCCTTTCTGTCACCTGGCGAAGGTTTTATGGGTGGTTTCGACCTGCCTAAACATGAAGATATCCTTGGTGTTTTTGACTTGGCTGAAATTACTGTTGGCCTTGTGTGGCATGCTTGGTGTGGCTGGTTCTCCTGTGAGGGAGATGTTTTATGTTTCTATTGGGAGCACTTATTTTTTGGTGGGCTCTACTCCTGCTTCGGTTGTTGGCTTTGGATGGGGACTCCCCTTGTTTGTGGGTTGTCTCTTAGTATGAGGATGTTCATCCCTCCTAACTTTCCTTTGGATTTTGGAAAGTGTTGGGGTTTGGTGCTTTGACTTCCCATGGTTTTTGGTTGGGCTCCTTATTCGATGGCTAAGGGCTGGGTTTTTTGGCTTTCTCCCAAGCAACTGGTGAATGTGGGATTTTCTGTGGAAGTTCGGTTGTAGAAGAGGCCTCTTTTTGTTCCTATTCGATGTAATAGGAAGGCTTGGTGGTTCTTGTTACTGGTCTATTCTGCTTCTGCTTTCTTCTCGGTTCTGATTGCTACTTGTTTGGTGGATCTGCTATGGGGGTTTTTGTTCTTGGTGTGTTTTGGGTTCTTCTTTTCCCCTTGCTAAGGAGTGGTGGTGTTTCCTTTTGGTTGGATGTTGGGAGTCTTGGCTTATCTTTGGCTTTGACTAGCATGTTGAGGTTGCTTGGTGGTCTTTCCTACTGGCTCATCTCCTAATTTCCTTCTTATTTGGGCTCCCCTTCCCCTTTTTGGGGTTGGTTGTTCTCATTCCTTCCGAGGCTAGATCCTTGTTTCTGGTGGTCTTTTGGCCTGAGGTTCTTTTTGCTATTGGCTGGCTGGTGTTGTGTTTGTTTCTGGTGCAGTGGTTACCAAAGGATGCTACGGTTGTTTGCTTGACTACTCTGTTAGTTGTCTCCTGTGGTCCTATGGAGGTGGACCTCCCTCAGCTATTCTTATTGAGGTGGGTGGTGCTCCTATGGAGGTGGAAGCGGAGGGTGCTAGTGATTTCTAGTTGTGGTGATCTTGTTGCTTCTAGCATCCTCTCCTATAGGGGGGACTCCTTTCTCTTGAGGTGGTTGTGGAGTTGGTTTCCTGTTGCCAGAGTGTTTCTATGAAGTCGGTGATGTTGGTGTTGTCCGCTTTGCTGTAGGCTAGCTGGTTATTTTTGGTGATGCCTTCTTGGTTCGTGTTGTGGCATTGTGCCTAGTGGTTTGTTTTGCTCAAGTTTTTGATTAGGGGTTTGGTGGCGTCTTTCATCACTATGCGGTTCTTTTTTGGCTTTGTGATGTATTCCATGAGCGGATGGTTTTCTAATGCCTGGCGGATGAAGGTGGGTTTCTTGTGTGTATTTATAGGGTTTCTAGTCCCAGTTAAAACTAGGATGTTGTAGGGTCTCTAGCCTGTGCTTGTTTGTTAGTTGCAGTGTCTGTAATCCTGCTTATCTTTTGAGGCTATTGTGGGGCTGCTGATGGTTTATGATGTATCTTAATTTCAGTCTTCCTTCCTTTGTATTGGGTTCTAGGCCCCATCAAAACCCATTTTTAACCTCTAATCAAAACACTCATATTTTCTAACATAATACATATGTTTAATTTTAAGGTACTTTTTATTACCTAGCTATTTATAGGATGAAATTAGTATTCCCTAATACAATACATACATGAATTGTAAATGTTTAAATCATCATCATTTCTTATTAATAAGTAATTAACTGATAGGCTACATATAGTGTGAGATTTGAGCTTGAAACAAGTCTCATGCATGCAAACCACTATTGAGTCACTGAAAAACAAGTTTCAACTATTGTTTAATGTTAAAAGCCTCCATAATCTCACTTATCACTTAAAAGCTAGATAAATAGTGATTTGAAAACTAGATAGAAATATTATATTTCTAATTGCATTGTTTTAGATTTTAAATTTGTATGCAAATATTTCATAATTATATAATACTTAATTTATATGAGGAAAAAATCTATATTTTTCTAATTTTATTTCATTCAATTATTTATCATTTATTATTAATTGTTTAATCCATCCACATGCAACTAGAATTTGGATGCAAAAACACGTACTTTCTAACATATTAACATACATATAGTTTTATATCAATTTAATCCTTGAACCTCCTTTAGATGCAAGTGTTAGTATTTAATTATCTTAAATAGAACATTTTATTTCTACTATACTTTTTTTTTTTTAAATTATTTATATTTTCAATCTTTATCTTGAAATTTAAGATTTATTATCAAATGTTTATTATAATGTAAAATTATTAATTGATTTTTCTTATCTATTTAGAATCATGATATACCATACTAAATGTTATAAATATTTTAATTTTAGTCAAATTTAAATTATAGTTTCAAATTATAAAAGATGTAAATTATTTTTTAATTTGTAAATTTCATGTAATTTATTGTTTCATTTTTCAAAAAAAATCATATTGTAATTTTTAAATTACTATATAATAGTACTTCTAAGAACATAATGTTATTAGGGGTCATATTCCTATAACATTTATATATTTCTCTAATATAATTTAATTATAAAATATTATGTATAAAACATATACAATTTAATAATTAATAATCTAATAAATATTAGATTATTAATTATTTATGAATGGTTGTTTTGAATAGATTTGACTAATATCCCTTTAGCTATTTTCCACCATTTCTCCTTTAGTTAAGATAGTTCTCTCTCATTTGAGACAAAGTGAATTCAAAGATTTTATAGTGAATTATATCACTATGCATAGAAGGTATTATTGGTCTTGTAGAAGTATGTAGAGTGTCTTTAGGTTTAGTCTATTTTTAATAGACTATTTTTATGTGTTTTAATAAAATGATGCTTTATGGGGTTGTTTACTTGAAATGGTTTTCCCCATGTATATCTTGTGTAATATGTAAATCTATGCTTTTATAATTCTCATTTTATTTATTTTATATTTTCTTTATAATGATTAGTATCCTTAGATCCTAACTTCTAACATGGTATTAGAGAATATTTGACTATAATAATCATTTTATAAGTTAGACTAGAATGTATGTAGAAATTTATTGGAAACCTCTTTATGGTCAATTAACACATGTGCAAGGTATTTAAAAAAAATACATCTAGTGTGTTTTTATTATTTTAAAGTTATTTTTAATTTTTTCCTCCTTTTAAGTTATTATTCCATTAAGTAGCTTCAAAATAATCCCTAGCTAATTTATTGAAATAAAAAATTTAGCCCTTGATTAGCATCCATTTTGTTGAGGAGGAAGCAACCCTAAAGTTCTAAGTAGTGCACTTGTTGTAAGGGGAAGAGCTTGTGGTTATGCTGCAACTATCTTGGTAAAAAAATTACTTGGTTTCTACCTAGTAGCCTCTTTATTGAAATCCTTGGTTGCACTTATGGGCTACCACCTCATTCATTAACACAATATTTTGTAGAATCTTATGTGTGAAAATATTGTTACAGTAAGGAAATTCTTACTATACACTATGAGGAAACCAATCAAATCACACCAACATTAGAACCCATCCAAAAATTTAGTATAGTATATAAACCATCTTTAAATTTTTAAGTTAATGTGATAACAAATACAAAATAGATGAAAGGATACTCCATATAAACAAAAACATAACAAATATGTATAATACTTAACATTATTTCAAATAAAAGTTAATAGGAATCTTCTTATATTTTAATGATAATAATATCTATTTCCTCAAAGAGATTGAGGATTCTAAATTTTTTGATAACCAATTTCAAAATATTTCCTCAAAAAAATTTGATGACCAAAATCAAGATATTATGGATCCTTTCTTTATATTCATTGGTGTGCCTTGTGGATTCATGTTAATCAATGATTGCTATGGTCTTTAGATCTAAATCAATTTCTACCTTGTGAGGATCCCAAGATTACACACCTTGTAGAAGATCATATATAATCTTTTATAAAACTCGTAGAAATCACTAGAAACACAAGGGAAATTATCTTAAATTCATAACGTTTGCTCATTTTTTTTTTATTAGTTAGTTATTTAGTTACTTTGCCAACATTAACATCATTTGATTGAAATTTGTTTAGACTCTTTTAAACAAATATTTCATGTGCATATCTATATCCTTTTTCAATGTGAGTATTCCTTCTCCAAGATTGCACCTCAATCTTGAAAGATAATTCTTAACACTTCTATGTATGAGTTAAATATATTTCCATCCAAGACCATTATTATTTTTGTGAGTAGTATAAATACAAATAATTCAATCTTCTATAATTTATTTAAGAGTTCCTTTAATTTTATTATTACACTTTTGAATCTCATTGTAATCTTGTATACTTTTGTTTGGAAGAATTTCCCTTATATTTCTAATTATTTTATAAGAAAATTTAATAGATTAAAATTTATTTATTAATCCACTTTTGATATTAATGCATTCATTATTATTCAGTGGTATTCCTTCATGCACCATTTGAGTGCTTCATATATCAAATTTCTCTACAAACTCATAAAACTTAATGTATTTACCCCTAATTAAAAACCTCCTCCATGTGTATTAAAACACAAATACATTTTCACATTCCTCTTTAGTATCCCTCCCAAAAATGGGAATTTTTACATGGTTTATGGCCCATGTTAGCAACTAGTGTGTTTAGTCTATTTTTTTTAATCATTATTTACTTGTACTTCTCTATCCTATTCTTAGTTGTATTTTATTTTATAACCCTTAGGTCCTTCCTTTGTTGGTTATCTCCTATATTGAATAACCACCTATTTCAAAAGATTTTATCTTATCCCCTTGTCCCTAAGTAAATCCATATGAAATAAATTTTCTTCTAAGATTGTTTTACATACTTAAATCTACTCTCAAACTCTCTCTTTACTTTCTCCTCTTCCTCCTTTTACATGATGGATGAATCTTGGTCTATGGATTTCATCTCCTCGTAGAGTTGCTTGGACTTGGAGGGTATGCCATTTTTTACTCAACATTAATTAATATTGTTTTGTCAATAGCACTTGAGTCCTTATCTTTTTCCTATTCATTGCAAATTTCTTTTAATATTTTGAGGGTTTTAAAAGCATGTTGTAAAATTTTAAAATTCTCATTTAATTGCTCACTTCCTCTATCCAAATTTCATTCCCATGTATTTATATATTAAAAACCCTTCATTATGTAAACTAAAATTTCTATTGACTGCATCCAAATATGCTACACTAAATTTTAGATGTTTCAAGTGAGAAAATGGAGTTAGAAATTCCTCAAATCCTTTAGTAAATATGACCTTTAAATATGATATATCTAGATCAAGAATTTATTCTCAAATAATGGATTCCCTAAATATTTGATCACTTCTAAGCCCTCACCTATCTAACTTGGTTAATTCTTAATACTCCTTTAATTATATCACCATACATGTAAAGTTTTATTTTTATGTTATTATTAAGGTTATAGATCACTCTAATTTATCAAGTTTCATGAGAACAATTTTACTTAATTATCCCTTTGAATAAACTTCTCCTAGGTTTTTGGTAGTAGCCATCCTAGCACATGAACCTTTCCTTCTCAATCCTCTTATAAAATATTCTTATATATGAGTTTGTTTCAACATAATTCTTCATTAAGATCCATCTACTTACTTCCCTCATATAAATGTATTAATCTAAAAATCTATTTCTCTCAAAATATTTTTTATCTCTCTTAGTCATTAACATTCTAATTTGATTTTTATTGATCTTTTCCCATGTTAGGTTCCTAAAACCCTTGAGGGGTAGTACCTAAGATATAATACCACACATCATCACATTTACTTCCATAGACATATATAATCACTTTTCATTTTAGTCTCACCCACTATAAACCTTATCTTAGCTTTGATCCACTCCTTTTCCACCAAAAATAGTGTTTCTAGCAATAGAAACAAAAGATAAAGAGAAAACATAGACTAGTGGTCTAAGTTTTACTATGTTATAGTGATTACCCTAGAGTGATGTACAAATAGAAGAGTAAATATGTTTTAGATTACAAAATAAATCAAAGAAATATCATCACATATATACACCATGTACTATATATAATAAATTCTCTATTAACTTTGGATATGTGTGCAGTGATAACTTTAAGAAACCCCCCTAAAAAAAGATATAAAATCCTAATGAATCTTTCATTTGTTTGGAAAAAAAATATTAATTTATATTGGCAAACCTTTCCTTCATTTTGAAAAATATATTAAGGTTGTTGGTGAATGCTTTTGAATCACTAAAAAATTGTAGAAAATATTGGTGAATCTTGAAAAAAAAAATAGAAAAATGTGTTACCACAATGAATCCTTCCTTAAAAAATATATATTATGGAAAAGTAAGGGCATGAGAGTGGTAGTGTTTGAATAGTTTAAGGTGTAGTGCTCGTGTCTATAATTCCTTAATATTTTAATTCAAACATTGAATATTTTTAATTGGCCCTAAATTATTTTTCACCATCATTGATTTTATTTATAATCTAGAGGTTTGGGTTTTATTTCATGGGCTAAAATGTAATCATAGAGCTCCAATGCCCATGGGGCCCAAATTCAATTTTGGGCACTATGGGAATTAGAGCTTTGTGGGTACATTTTGGCCCATGGAATTTAAGTGTTATTGTTAGATTATAAATATTCCATGACCTAAACATAATTTTGGGATTGATGGGCATTGGAGCTCCTTGGGTACATCTTAAAACATGTAATACAACCCCAACCATTAGATTAAAAATTGGCAATATGGACCAACAGTAACCAATAATTATCTAATATAATTGGTGAATTAGTTTCATTTTTCTACTATAACTTATAAAATATAGGTGAATCTGATCTAATTAGGTATAAAGCATTGTGGATTTTTTTTGAATTTAAATAGGAATTAAATAAAATTTAATAAAAATGTGGCAATTTAGGTTGCCTTACAACTTGTACTATTAGCCAAATTTTAAATCCCCAATTTCAATTGTTAGCTAATAGACAAATATTAGACACTAAATAAATCATTGCATGTGTGTGTATGTGTAATACACATAAGTAATACATCATCATAGTTTTCTCATACATATGTTACATATCTCTTATAGTATATGTATCTAAATATATATCTATCCTTATCTTCTATCTTCTTAGAGCCTTATTCTCTCTATAAGGCCCCACCTTATGTGTGACCAATGCATCTATTTTTATTTTTGGGGGTCCCAATATTGCTAGTCAACAATATAAATTAATAAATCTTATAGCTTATTTTTCGTATAGTTAGGATGTCATCATATTAGTGAGTCTAGTGGGTAACTCTCTATCTAAACACTATGATGTAAATATTTTTTTATGTTTCCAATAAATTATATACTTATTTTTATAAATTGTATTTAATGGGAGATCACTAACACATGTACATCATTACATATTTTACACTCTAATGATGTTGCTAAATTTAAATATTTCTTAGAGCTTCAATATTTTTGAACTTAGATTATAAATATAATTTTATTTATTTTATCAAATTTAGAATGGTAACTATCTAACCTGGTTAAGGTTGGACTTGTTTTAAATAATATTGAAATTATTTCAAGAAATTTTTGCATAATGTGTGAACTTGGTATGAAAATAAGTAAGAAATTGTGTTGTATCGATATTTAGGTTAATAAATTAGAAATGTGTTCATGATCCTTGATGAGGATACCGCCCATGAGTAGGAATAAGATCATTGAGATTGACAAGGTGACCTTAAGGACTAGGACTAGACCATACTAAATGTGAACCTCAAGTGAGTAGATATGGTAAGTTATGTACATTTAATATCATGTTTTTGATAAGATAAAGGGGTTTTCAAAAGGGAATGAACCCTTTAACAAGAAATTTGGTGAAAAAAACTAACCAAACAACACAGTTGCAACATGACTACTAAAAAAATACATTATCTCAATACAAGATCTAGAAGGATGAACACCCTTAACTCAGGTTTAAGACACATGTTTTGGAAGAGCTTTCTTCATTATTTTAACCACAATCCAAAAAAAAACCATCAATTTCCATAGAATTAGAGAGGGAGGAGGGGAAACCCTCTCCAACTTACAACCTTGGAACAAGCAAGGTGACAATCATCAAATAGGGGAGCCTGTGCATCAAGTAAAAGTAACAACACCCTCTAGATGGGAGCAACAACATCACACATCAAAAGAGGTGGAGAAGCTAAACCAAGTGAAATCCACACCAAAGGTGGAGGGGCCAACTCCTCACCAATAATAAGAGACTTGGGAGCCTTAGAGTAAGACTCTAAAAAATTAGTTCTATAAAATGATAAAAAATGACATCCTTCCACCAAGAGGAAGGTCTTAGGACCCTAAGGAAAGGAAAACATAAAGAAAAATTCCCAATGGAAAAACATGTAAAACCTCATCCCACAACCTAGAGGATGATGCAACATTGCGAAAGAACAACTAATTTTTTTTCTTAAAAAGAGTAACAATGATGAGTGAAGTAACCTAATCTAACACATACATCCTCTAGGCCACATGTGTCTACATGTGAAATTCCAAACTTACAAAATTATTATAAAACATAGTATATGTAATTAACTCATGATAACAACATACAACAAAGTAGTAATCCATTGCAAAATAAGTCTAACAAAAAGAAATGTAATGAGCCTATTTCCACAGATATAACACCATATAAACAATATATACCATTTAATCCAATGATAAATAAATCATACATAATGTTACAATTACATCACAAGGGTTCTCCTCGATACAAATGAGGATTACAATTACATAGTGTCCACTGTTACAATAAGAAAGAGAAGTAAAAATCCATAGAACCACATGAGCTCCTCGAACAAGAAGATCTCACCATCATGAATAGGAAGAGAAACTCAACAGTGTAAGGTGAACGCCACCTAGCCATATGGTACTTGTAGTCCCAACCCCCGTGCTAGGAGATAGTAACAGGTAACCAAGACAAACCTACTACCTCTAGACACAGACAATACACAAGATAACATAGTACTAGTAAACACCAACAAAAGGTCACATTGCTTCTAGAATCATTGAATCAAGAACAATCACTGTACAAAACAACTGACTGTTGTCATAGGAGGAGTGTCATCACAAAGGTTGCATTGGTTATCCTAAGGAGATCTTCCTAGGTCCCGACCCCCATCTTGGGTTATCTTGGTAGACTCTTACGAAATTCGACCCCACATGCACACCAATGCGGAATCGATTATCTTTAGAGAAGACAAGATAACCACCTTGCCATTCCAGACCTTCCTAACTCATCTCAAGTCTAACACAAGCCCTTGAGCCAATGAGCGAGGCTAATTATCAAGTTAAATGTGTTAACTACCCATTCTCCTAATGTAGGTTATTTAATTTCCACTAATTACACTGACTTCCACATGAGTTATCCTAGGACCACTTTGTGTCCCAACCCTTATTGAAAGCCACTCCCCTATTGACAACACAATAACTCATTCTACACCCAAGGGTAGACAATGCACAAACTAATAATCACATAACACAAGAGATAACACATCCCTACGGATGTCCAATACTGAAACCAACTACATGCACTACCCAAGGAAATCTCAAGGGAGAATAAAAAAACAACAACCCCTTTTTCAATTACAATTTGGAAGACTTACATTTCCTCTACAACAAATATCCCCCATAGTACCCAATTATAGAAATACTAGAAGTTACAATAAACAATCTCATGTAATTAAAAGCACTACTATTCGGATTTCCTAAATCCAATAGATCAATATCTCACACTAAAATACACTATTCAAAACACAATTCCCATTAATAATCCACAATGAAATTATATCAAAAGTTTAACTATAGTTTCACAACCACACATAATATCTAACCCAATTTCACAATTAAACTAATTAATCATTTCTAATTAATTAATTGTGCTTGCATACATCTATTGTAATAAACAAACATTAAACAAATATATTTAATATGTATATATACAATTAAATATAATTATATATAAACATATAAATATATTATTTAATTATAAAATCAACTACACCATAAAAGAAACTCATTTATTTAAAAACCAAATCCATTTACTCATAAAAATCATTTAAATAATAACATCAATTTAAATAAATATATAAAAAATGAACTATATTTACAATTATACAAAACATATATATATATATAGATATATAGATATAATATATATAATATACATTATATATTAAAATATATAATATATACTACATATATTATATATATATAAATTATATTTTAAACAAAACACACAGTGGTACAAAATCGTAGGCCTGGCCTACCCGCACAGACAAAGTATGTGTATGGAGGTTGGCTGCTACACAACCTTCCCCATAGGGCTGCGACCTGTGAGCAGTGTTTGGCACTACCCATAGTCCGCATCCCTTTGTGGGGCAGTTGTGGTATCCCCGGCCTCCACCATAACTATTGTTTAAACCTGCAATTTTATTAATATAAAAATCGACGTACAATTTGACAACGGATTTTGTTCATATAAAATTTTTCAGAATAAATTTCAACAGGAAAAATTTATGAAAATATATAGTCATAAATATATATATTTGTATATGTATATGTATATGTATATATATGTTACAATATATATATACATATATAAATATATATAAATTTATCAATGAATACTATAGTTGAACAAATTTTCACAATACTTTTCTACAGGAAAAAGATTTATAAATTTATCAGAGTTTCCCTAAATTATCAAATATTTTCTTTGAATTTCTTATTGTATTAAATTAAATCATTTTCTATAGAGATCTATAATTTCCTTTTGTATCAATCTATTTCAAATGACCAATTTACACAGAGGATCTAAATTGTTTTCTACAGAGGTTCAATTTTCACGAAAATCTTTTAAAAGCAAAAGATTCTACAATAATGAAAACCTCTTCTAATCTTTTCCAATTTGCATTACAATAATCAAATAACTCTTTCAAATCAAAATTCAAAAAAACAATTAAGGAACCTGTTCCAGAAGAATTGTTTCCTCGAGGATTGATGTTGAGCTTCTCTATAACCTTTAATTTGCCAATATTGCCAAAGCTTCCTCCAGAAGAATTGCCACTTCCCAGAGAACAAAAACAATCCATAGCCAAGAATATAACAAACTAGATTCCTAGAATTATCAGAAAGCTTCTAAGATCTACAATTTCTTCAAACCACAGAACAAATCTTTTAATTTCCCCAAAAACCCATGTTCTTCTTTTTCCCGTGTAAACAAATTCCTCTTTTGTCACTAATTTCAATAAATCTCTCTATAAATCAATTTTAAGACAATAAGAAAAAAAATCCTTCTAACTTTCAGTTCACACAACAAATATCTCTTCTTTAACAAACCAAGATATTTCTAAGATCTTTTCCCAAATATGCATTTAAAAATTAAAACAATTTATTTAATCTAATTTACAATTAAGTAACTTATTTATTTTAATTCCCAATTAATTTCATAATTAAAATTACTTAATAATATAAAATAAAATAAATTAATTAATTTATAATAAAATATCCATATTAATTAAATACTTAATCACAACAAATAATTTAATCCTCACAATTTAAACTTGCATGATAAATAAAATACTAAGACTAACATGGATAAGGATCATGACCAACATACAGATTGACGACACATTGTGCTAGGGTAAAGGTTTGACAAGGTTAACTAGTTACTATCTCCCAATCATTACTATTGAGTAGTAGACACACTTAGACCTGTGAAACTAGGTGAAGCCATTGTCCTGTATTTGCAAACCTACAACAAAAGCAAAAGTCGTACATGTATACAGTTAATAATTCATAC